>JAJSRW010000181.1:0-36838 GCA_022414725.1 Microglena sp. YARC | reverse complement strand
TCCACACTTCTACAAGCACACTCTACACAGCCACATCAACACTCCCACACACACTCTACATGCACCTCTAATTACAACCACCACATATATCCACACTCCACACACATCTTCACACACTCACACTACACTCTATTCACACCACCCACACACTCATCATCACACTCTACACACCACAACATGTTGCACACTCCACACTCACTCTTATCAACACCACCACACCACTCCCCAACACACACTCTACGCACCACCGACACATACCACTCCACACACAACTCTACAATACCACACACACACTCCTCACTCAAACTCTACACACCACACACACACCCACACACATCTACACACCACACACAACACTCCACAACAACACTCTACATCACCACCGGCACCACTCCCACACACACTCTGCCCCCCCCCCCCCAACACACACACACTCCACACAGCACTCTACACACCACCCACACATCCACATCTCACTCTAACACACACCCACACACTGCCACACTCACTCTACACACCACCACACACTCCCAACACACACTCTTTCACGACCAACCCACACACCTCCAACACTCGACATCTTCACACCACACATATGACACCTCCACACAACTCTCCACACCACACACACTCTGCACCGCCCACCCACACTCCACACTCAACTCTAACACAACCAACCCACACACCCACAACACACTCTGGGTGCGCCCCCACACACCACACTCACACATAGACCTATACTCACCACCCACACACGTCCACACACGATAGGCCGTTAGCCCATTTGCATGAGCCACGATGATAAAGGGAACGGTAACTAATATTAGTGTTTGAGAAACATATATTAACTAAAATTATTATAGAGTCACAATAATGTTAGTTTTTCAAATAAATTCGAAGTTCTAGGTGAGACCGTCCATCCGACTTATATAACAATCATTTGATTCACTAATTTATATAACATAGCCGACCCCTACAAAAGATTAAAAAAAAAAGATACGCTGGAGGGGCGTGGTGTTAAGGGGACCTCCCGTACGCCGCAGCTGGGGAACGTCACCATGGCAAACCCTACAAAATTCTTATCCTATAAAAGCATTTTTGTCCGATGGTACCTGACCCCCAAAAATTCCTTGAAAACGTTTTTTTATTATTCGTCTTCAAGGGGTAATGAGCTTTGAGCAGATAAAGAAGTTGTTTGTGTGCCCTCCGTGAAATGTCAGTATGTGGGTGCACTTGTGTGTGTCCCGTGTGTGACAGTGCAAATCGATTGCTTTTGTGGACCTGGTTTAAATGGCTCAGCTATCAATTTGGCTGCTCACAGTCTTCGTGTTGATGCCCTGTATGTGTAGTTTTGTTACTGTCCAGGGCTAGCCAAGGATAGGCTTAAGGGACTTGCCCAACCAGTGTCAGGGGGCTTAACATAAAAGGCACTGATGAACGGACATTTCCGATGGGGGCCCTAAGTTCGGTGCTGTAAAAACAAATAAATTCTATGATTATAATTTAATCATCACTATGGTATTTTATAGTGGGGTTCAGGGTACTACATTCTGTCAATTTGGTCTACCCGTTTCGCGCACTTGTCATTAATTTTACCCCCGGGACATGCTTTATTGTTCAGCGTGAACTACTAGGCACGAGTGCCTTCTAGGTATCTGATTGCAGATACCAATAAGGCACTCCGTGTCCTTAGTAGTTCACGCTGACACCCCCAAAGTCGCAGTTGCCTTTAAAAATTGCGCGGCTGTAAAAAGCACACTTACCTATGGTATTTCAAAAAAGAATGGTATTTCAAAAAAGCGCACTTACCTATGGTGTTCCAAAAAGAATGGTATTTCAAAAAAATAAAAACGCACTTACCTATGGTATTTTATATTTTGGGTGGGGTACGGGGTTCTTATGGGAAATGATACCCAGCAGTGTAGTTCAGAATGTGCGTGCTTGCGTGGCCTTTCACTTTCCGGAGTATGGGACGCAGGAAGGGATGGAATGTTGATATCGCTTTACATAGAATGCTCATCATACGAGAGGAGTCGGTAGATGAGGAAGGAAGACGCAGTACCTCAGCGTACCGGCGTGCTGAGTGCGCGCCCTATCTGGCAGCGGCACTGCAGGATGCTCGACAGGGCAGGGAGCCTGTGCGCTCTAAGTCACTCTAGAGAAGCCGGGAAAGCCGGTCAATAACATGGACCAAGTCCCAAAATCACGCACATTAAACTGGGATGTGTGTGCCTTTTACACACATCGACCATTAAGATGAAGATCTCCGAGTTCACGCCAGAAACCCCCTGTGTTTTTGTCTCCCTTAGGTGCATTTGGAGGCAGCAAGGGCTCTGCAGTTCACTGAGCAAGAGTTCCTGCAGACGCTGGAGATGGGACAAGGATGATGAGAAGAACTTGAGCTTGTTTACATGGCTCCAGCCTGTAAGGCTGCTCGCTGCCCTCGGCAGTAACATCAGCATTAAAAACTGTATTAGATTTTTTTAGAAGAAGCTCGAGAAAGAGCATGGTGAAAGTTTGAAGTATTGGATTGGATTGTTACATGTTTTTTTAAGCCAGCTCCAGGCTGCTTACCGTCTCCCGCTGGAAGTATTTGGTGATGAGATAAGTCATATGCAAAGCATGATGTTTTCTGGGTGTGTGATACCAGTGGTGGATGTCAAGCAATGAAATTGCGGTGCTCTCACGCGTTTTATGACTTGGTGACTGCTTATGTACTTCCTTAGAACTATCGACTCTGCCAGTACTGTGCCAGCTTCCCGTAGTGACAGCTTCCCGTAGACTGAGTCATCCTTGAGTGACTCAGTGACAGCTTCCTGTTGGCTGCGTCACCGGTCCTAGGCCTGTACCCTGTTAGGTTCCTGGCTGCCGCCCCTTTCTCCACTGGTGCCCCTTGATGGGTCTCCTGTGCTTGTAATGCTATTCTCGTCTCCGTGCATATAGATTGGCGCGTCTGCTCACGCAAGCATCTCGGTCCACTCTCTGGAGTGTATTCAAGCTGATAGGTTATATGGTCCTTCATTTACTACCACTGCTTTTCGATGCAACTTCCTAGAGGGCCTCCCGCTAATTTTGAGAAACTCCATGAGTCAAATGGTCTTTCTTGGACGCGCGGGATGCGCAGTATCATTATCAGCAATGGCTGCGACCGAGTCCTTCCAACGGAGGACCCGGCTCCTCTTACTGATTGGCTAGATGTTTGTGCGCCAGCGCCTCTGCCTAGCGTCATAAGAGTCCTTCCGCCATCGTGGAAGTAACCCCCCATCAATTCTCCAACTTTGCGGCTCCTTCTGCTTATTGTCCGACGCCTCTCTCCTAAGGTTGAGGACGTTTCTGATGCCGTCTCTGTTGGTCTCTACTCAGATCATCCAGTAATGCAAAGGGCGCCTCCTCCACGCGGCTGCTCGCTTTAGCGATGAATGATGATGATGGTGACTTTGGGCGATGATGATGATGATGAGCTGCAGAGTGCTACGAGTGGTGACTTCGGGTGAGTTACTGCCATCTACTGCTACTCGTTGTGTTTCACACTGCCCCCTCGTTCACATTGTATGAACCTTCATCGCACCTGCGCATGCGCCTTTCCCCTGTGTATAAGCCTGAGCCCTCTTCTGCGCCTCTGCTTGCGCGCCACTTTCAACCGGTCCACCCGGAGGTGGCCAGGCCGTCTTTGATGAATAGGTCTGCGTCTTTCACCATGCCTATGGGAGGCGAGGTCTCCCTGGCTACAATACCCGTGCTCGAGAAGCTGCTGCTACGGCTGTCCGCGCATCCTCTGCTGGCACTTCGCAGGAGCCCCCTCCGCCTCCGCCGGTGGAGCTGCACCTGCTCCTGGCCCTCCTGCTCCCTGGCCCTCCGCCTCCTGTGCGTCCTTCGCTGTCCATGCGAAGTCTTGGGAGCATCTGCTTACTGGAGGACCTTCTCTGCTCCTGCGGTTGCAGGACTGTCGTTGTATCCGCCAGGAGCACCACTATGGAGAATCCATGAACCGCACCTTGTACGGTAGGATGGATATGGAGGCCACTAGGGCCAATTGTGATAGCAAGGGTCGCACTATGCGCGTGATGGCATTCTCTGAGCTAGGTGTCCAGTGTCGGGATTTTCTGGGACAGGTTCAACAGGGGATTCGCTACCCTCCTGATAATGGTGTGACCTTTGGGGGTGTTGGACGTAGGAACAATGACCTGCGGGGCTACCAGTTTGTCAAGGTGCCCCTTCCTTTCTGTCCTGTTCGTCCTGACTTCGAGCTAGTTCTGAGTGTTGCGCTGTCCCTGTCTGAGATCAAGGAAACTTAGATGACCAGCGCGCGTATGACGCTGGTCTTGCTGCTGAGTATTTTCTGGGGATTCGTGAGTCTTTAGCTCCTAGGACTGCTACTCCGGCTGCTGGCACTTCGGCTCTCATGGTGATCTAGTGTCGATCCTGCACTGTTTGGGTTTCAGTGGCGCTGCCCCTGCCCCGTCAGCAGTTCATGATCTTAACCATGATGCTTGCCAACATGACGGATGCCTTACTAGTCAAGGTATACCAGGACTTTGCTTCGCCTCGGGATATCTTGTTGCATATCCGGAGGCAGCAGTCTGATGCCCTTGCCTCTCGTGTCCCTCTCTGATGAAAGAGTATCTTGCTTCTGTCATGAGCACTCATGAAGCAGGTTGACGTTTTCTTTCGTCGGGTTCGCGGTCTGTGCACTGACCTCCGCAGTGCTGGGTCTCCGCAGACTCAGCGTCACGCCATGGGTATATAGTTCAAGGTGCGCGGTGCGAGTCTGCCCCGTTTCGAATCGCTGCGGATTAAGTATGGTATCATGCTGTACAACCAGCAACCTGTTGAGTACTGGTCCTGTCTAGAGGACTATAGGCAGCTCGACATTCTGAACATAGCACTCCCTCAGTCTGATGCCAGGCACCCTGGTTGTCCCGGAACACTCCCAGTTTCCTGCCAATGCTGCCACTTCCGCGGCGGCAGAGAACTGGTGGTGGTTCTGGGTCTACCAAGAGGCGCCTGGAATGCACTTGGGGACCATGCCCCCATAAGGATGGTCACTCGGAGGAACGCTGCTGGACGAAGCACCCGCACCTGAAAAGGGACAGGGATGGTGCATCGCGTCCTGGACCGATGCCCGTTAACCTGGCCCTTCCGGGTGTGCTTACTCCAAAGCAAATGTCTTCCTTGCAGGCTCAGATTGATGGGTTTGCTATGCAGAAGTAGGAGGTACGCTCTGTCCTATTCTCCTGCACCACAAAGTTCTCTAATGTGTGTAGCCCGAGCCTGTCTGAGGGTGTCTGGCATGTGGATTCTGGAGCTGGAATGTCTATCACAGGTGATAAGTCTTTGTTCACTGTGTATAATGATTCTGAATGGGGGCCAGCAGTTCGATTTGGTGATGGAGTGGTTCAACGGTCAGAGGGTATGGGATCCATTGTGTTATGTAGTGATTGGTTACCAACATCAATCACTCTAACCGATGTTCTCTACATTCCTCACTGCCCGGTGAACCTCCTGTCAGTAAATGCTGTGGCTCATTCTCACCACTGCAAGGTTTCTTTTGATAGTCTTAGTTGCACTGCCACTCAGGGCTCTTCTGTTCTCTGGTCTTTCCCTGCCTCCAGTGATGGTGTTTACAAGTTTGCATGTAGGCCTTGTTACACCACCCGTGGCTGTTTGTTTAGTGCTGACCATTACCCAGTTTTTGCACTTGATGTTGATGAGGACGGTGGAGTTGTTATCCCTACCACTCTTGAATGGCTGTGGCATAGGCGGCTGGGTCACCCCGGCTATGATGCCATGCGCAGACTTGTCACGAAGGGTATGGTTAAGAACTTACCCCTCTCTCTCAAGCAGGTGCAGAAACTGGCTAAGATCCCTTGTGATGCTTGTCAGAAGGCTAAGAGCAAACGTCTCCCTTTTCCTAAAGAAAGCACCACTAAGATCCGTGCACCTCTCCAACGCCTTCACTTGGATATCATGGGACCAGTTCATATTAGGGGTCTGCGTGGGGAGTTTTATATTCTGTGCCTCACAGACCAATACTCTGGCTATGCTGAGGTATTGTGCTTGAGGACCAGGGATGAAGCTCCCTTAGCAGTCCAACTATCAATCCTCAGATGGATGAATCAGCTGCATGGGTTTGCCTTTAAGTGTCTGAGATCTGACAGGGCTAAGGAGTTTATAGTAAAGTGGTTCGAGGATTGGCTGAAATCGGTTAGTGCAGTGCATGAGTTATCGTTGGCATACACTGCACAGCAGAATGCAACTGTGGAGAGGTACAATGGGGTCTTACAGTCTATAGCTAGGAGCATCCACCTGGAGTCTAAACTAGCTAAGTCTTTCTGGCCCTATGCCTTCCTAGCTGCTTGTTACCTTCGTAATCGTCTGCCCAATCAGGGAGACAGAACTCCACACGAGCTGTTCTTTGGGGTTATGCCTGATGTGTCGTTGTTGCGTGTGTTTGGTTGCCCTTGCTACGTCACGTTAGTCAATGGGAAGAAACGCAACAAGCTGGACGATTATCTGGTAGACTGGTTGGGTATTCCCTGGTGAGTAAGGGTTATTTTGTTTGGGTTCCTAAGTTGCGCCAGGTAGTAGAGAGTCGTGATGTACTTTTCTATGAACAGTTTAGCTATAACTGCATACCTGGGCTGTCCCCTTATGACGGGTCTCCGTTGTTTTCTCGCATCCCTGCCCCTATCATCGGACACATGCCTGAGTCTGCGGTTTATGCCTTAGATCCTTTGCCAACCCAATTGTCGACCGCTGCCATGGTCATGGGATGACCTTGCGTCCCAGGTCAGGGGCTGATGGTGCTGTATTGCGGTGTGAAGGTTACTGGCGGGCGGGATTCCGAAGTTCCTTCAGACTATGATTTACCCGAATCTCAGGGGGTCGCCAGGCCCTCCTCTGCGCCACGTTCCGTCGGTGAAGCTTTAGGATTAAGACAGCCTTCGATCATTAGTGGGAACCTGGATCAGGTCCATTGCCTAATAGTCGCCAACCTCCGACCACCTCGGATGGCTCGCAGGTGTTGTTAATCCCTTCGCCTCCTGCCATCCCTGGTGGATTATTCGGGTCAAGCCCATGTGATGATGTAGCCGTTGCCGAAAGTGTAAGTGATGATCTTGAACACTGGTCTGGTTCCGATACTGCGTATGGCTGGGGTGTTCCGGTCGACCCAGGATTCGTTGATATAGAGGCAAAGAAGGCGGCCTTGTTCAACCGGGCAGTAGTTTCTGCACTGGGGCTATACTACCGGTTACTGCTGATATTGCTGATACCCCTGCTGCTCATGTACAAGTAAACTGCTTGCACGTGGGAGCTTACGTTTCCACCTCCACTGAACTAACCTATAAAGCTGCCATGCTTCCTACCAACCCTGACACGGATCAGTGGCTGCTTGCTATGAAGGATGAGATGGCGTCCCTACATGCCCATGGTACTTGGGCACTCACTCCACAGCCTCCTAAGCAGAGGATCCTGTCTGGCAGGTGGTTATTTGTGAAGAAGATTGGGGTTGATGGTTCTGTGCGCTTCAAGGCACGTTTTGTGGTCCGTGGTTTTCTGCAGCGTCCTGGGCTGGACTTTCATGACGTATATGCCCCCGTTTCTTCTAAAGCAGGTCTGAGGGTGCTCCTTGCTGCCATCACTCATAGGAAAATGTTTGTTCGGCAGCTGGACATCAAGACTGCATTTCTGAATGCAAAGCTAGAACCTGGTCTGGACCTGTACTGCCACCAGCCTGAGGGCTTTAAGGTACTTGGTCCTAACGGTGTTCCCCTTGTGTGCAAACTGATCAAGTCCCTTTATGGTTTGAAACAGGCGCCCAGGGCTTGGAGTAGGGATGTCAAGCGGGTTTTGGTTGCACATGGGTTTACTATGTGCAAGGCAGAACCTGCTCTGTATTTTAGAAGGGATTCTATTGGTGGGTGGAGCTATGTCCTGACCTATGTTGATGATTTTATCTGTGCTTTTGGTGTGCTGGATAGGTATGCTTTGCTGATAAAGGCTATGAAGAAAGCTGGCTGGGAGGTCAAAGAGATGGGTGTACCGGTTCAGTTCCTATATTTGGACATGGCTGTTACACTTGACTCTGAAGGCAGGTGTGTTCAGATCAACCTCTCCCAGCACTCCTACATTGTTGATCTGGTGGAGCAGTTTGGTCTTACTGCTGCTGCCAAGCCCAAGTTTGGTGCCCCCATGGCCAAATCCACCGTCACTGACCCACCTGGAGACCCCCTGCCCTCTAATAGCCAATACCTCTCTCTTGTGGGTGCTTTGCTATACCTGGCTACTTGCACCAGGCCTGATATTTCTTTTGCTGTGAGCTACCTGTCCAGGTTTTCTGCTCACCCTACCGTCCCCCTCTGGGGGGCGGCCAAGCGTTTGCTCTTGTATTTGAGGTCACATTCCCACCTGGGACTCACTTACACCCACAGCCCTGGGTTCTCTTTTACTGTCTTTAGTGACTCATCCTTTGCTGATGATGGGTCTGACAGGAGGTCTCAGACTGGCTTTGCTGTGCTAGCTGGGGGGTGCATAGTGAACTGGATGAGCAAGAGGCAGCCTACTGTTGCCATTAGCTCTAGTGAGGCTGAGTATCAGGCACTGTCTCAGACTGCCAGGGAGGTGCAATGGTTGAAGAAGTTAAGGGTGGATCTGGGTCTGCCTTGTGGTTTGGTTACCATCCAGGGTGACAACTTAGGGTCTCTGAGTTGGGCCAATGACTGGCAGCTACTCCCTCGCAGCAAGCTTCAATGTTATTCATCACTACATCAAGGAGCTGGTAGAGGATGGCCAACTGGGTGTTGCCTATGTTAACACTATGGACAACTGTGCTGACCCCTTCACCAAGCCCCTTGATCCTGCTGTGTTCTGGAGGTTTGTCCGAATGCTTGGAATGACCGCTTCTTCTTAGGGTCAATTTTTTTTCCTTCTGGTTACATCGGTTTCTTTGGTTATCATTGTTTGGCATTAGGTTCCTATTCCCGGATCGGGTTTTCTATACCGTTGTTACCCATCTTTGATATTCGGTTTTCATCTTTTTCTAACTTGGCGAATTTTTGGTTTTTGCCTTGTTTCATTCCTTCCTATAACCCTTTGGGTTCCATTTGAAGTTCTCTCGTTTTTTCGGAGTTCTTTGATTTTTTTTTAATCTGTTACATATAGTTCTATGTCCCCAGTGCCATAGGTGGAGCAGTAGCATTGTATGTCACCTGTGTCATAGGTGGAGTGTCAGCATGAATTGCGGTGCTCTCACGCGTTTTATGACTTGGTGACTACTTATGTACTTCCTTAGAACTATCGGCTCTGCCAGTACTGTGCCAGCTTCCCGTAGTGACAGCTTCTTGTAGACTGAGTCATCCTTGAGTGACTCAGTGACAGCTTCCTGTTGGCTGCGTCACCGGTCTAGCCTGTACCCTGTTAGGTTCCTGGCTGCCGCCCCTTTCTCCACTGGTGCCCCTTGATGGGTCTCCTGTGCTTGTAATGCTATTCTCGTCTCCGTGCATATAGATTGGCGCGTCTGCTCACGCAAGCATCTCGGTCCACTCTCTGGAGTGTATTCAAGCTGATAGTGGATAAGGTATTTAGGAAGTCAACAGATAGGGAAACGATCTGTTGGGTCCTAGGATCGTTTACACGGAACATACACGTAAAAAAGTGGGTGGGAAGCCCCGGCTCCCTCCTCATACAGATAGGCGGTACATATCCCGCCACCACAAGTTTACTACACGTGTCTGACTCAGCCAGCCGCTATCAGTGTGTGGCGGATTATATTATAGTTCGGCTTCCATGCCGCCTCTAGAGTGGCCTAGAGCACACAGGTCTTAGTCCCTGTCGTGCTCCCTGCAGTGCTAACGCCAGCTATAGCCACGTGCACTGCCGTGCAGTACCTAACTGTACTGCTACCATCTCCTTCATCAGTCCGCCACTGCGCCGACTGACCATCTGATGTAATCCTATTGTAACCAGCTACCCATGTCTCTGCAGTCTATACTTCCGAACACAATAGATTAAGGAGTGCGATGATCAGATTACTTTCTGCGCTCAGGAGTGAGGTGTGGTGGTGTTTGTTTCGCTCACTGACGGTGAGCAGCCTGAAGGCTTATATAGTTATATACCGGCAGTGATACATGTTGTAGACCGGATTACATCCCGGCTACTGAGCGGCTTAGAGCAGCCAGTGTTTAGTCTCTGCCTTGCTCTGCGGTGTGCCCGTGTCTGATATGATCACGTGCACTGTCATGCAGTACCGCCTGTACTGTACTGCTGCTATATATGCAGTACTGTGCACTACAGACTGCATGCCTTTATCATCGCCTTCGTGCGACTTACTCTCTCGCTTCTATCTATGTAACGATTGCGTCTGGAATACATCATGGAACCAAACCTAGCGATGCTGATGGTTACTTGAACTTGTTTTCATGGCTCCAGACTTTAAGGCTGCTTGCCGTCTTCGAAGTAACAAAATCTATTAGTATTAAGTGTCAAGGTTTCAAAGCTCCAAACTTGGAAGCCAGGGACTCAGCTTCCGGCTTGGGAATCTTCGAGGGGGTACAACAACACGTTTGAGCATCAGACCAGACACCCCCTTGCTAATGATGGCAATTACATTATCCTGGTGCCCTACTGGACTCCAGACTTGGAAACAAGTAATGGTAACCCTGGCGGGGCGTGGTATTGATAAGGGAGACCTGTCTTACGGCGATAGAGAAAGGGCTGCTACTTTACCTCGGCAGTGCTACCATGACGGTTGACAGCAACCGCGAACACTACAATTTGAACTTGGATACCCATATATAGCTCCAGCCAGCAATTTGGCTGCCCGCCGTCTTCGGCAATAAAAAAACAGGAAACTGTAAATGTCTTATTGCGCACAATTCCCCCCTTGTTGCCTTAATGCCTTTATTATTGCCTTGCATATGCGGCTCTTCACTTTTTCTACTTTTTAAACGTTTTTAACGTTTTAAAACGTTTTTTAACGTTTATACGTTTATTGTAGCTGTTGGATTCGTAGATCTGTCTGCTTATCTCATTACAACTCCAATCAACAGGGTCCCAAACCTATACTTTCGCTGCCTCATGGACTTCAAATGTGCCCACTGCTTGACGAACCCAAGGGTCTCCATCTTGCACTATTTGAACTTGAACTTGGTTACATACTTACATAGCTTCAGCCAGCAAGTTGGCTGCTCGCCGTCAATAAAAAAATTGTGACCAGGAAAATGTAAACTCGAACAAATCACTTGTGCACTACTGCTACCACTGCTACTACTTTTGTACTGCAATCATCTTGCACTACTCAAGCATCACATGCAGGGTTTTTCAACGGTGCTTCTAAATATGAAGCATACAGTTCGAGGGGGACTTCAATGTTTTGATCTGCGTTTTGAGATGTGAAACATATCGTTTTGAACAACCCTGATCCCCTGAACCAACCCTTCTTCCCAATTCCCACACCCCAGTGCACACCATGACTGCTCAAGTGCTCAGTACAAAATAGAGACATGGCAGATCAGGCCCAGACGGACCCAATACCAAAATCCTCGCCCAATTCGAAAACAGCTGAATTCCCCGTCTCCTTTCCCCACTCTAGGAAAAGGCACTTATGTGAGCACCCAATCTGCATGCCTCTCTATGGACTTGCAGTGCATGGGGTGGATGGCGTAGTTTTCCGAAGTATGTGCAGAGTATCAGCTTGAAATCACTCCGGTAGAGTGGACAGTAGATTAAAGCAGCGGAACAGACGCACCAATCTATACACGGAGACAAGGATTACGTTACAGACACAGGAGACCCATAAAGGGGCACCTGTGGTGAAAGGAGGCGGTAGACAGGAACCTAACAGGGTACAGATCAGACCGGAGACGTAGGTGACAGGAAGCTGCCACTGAGTCATCTCAAGATGACTCAGTCCCACGGGAAGCTGGCTCAGGAGAGCCGATAGTTCTAAGGGAGTACATAAGTAGTCACCAAGTCATAAAACGCGTGAGAGCACCGCTATACATGCTGATACTCCACCTATGACACAGGTGACATACAATAGTACTACTCCACCTATGGCACTGGTGACATAGAACTATATGTAACAAATTAAAAAAAAAAAAAATCAAAGAACTCCGAAAAAAAAAAATCGAGAGAAACTTCAAATGAAACCCGAAGGGTGTAAGGGAAGGTATGAAGCAAGGCAAAGAAACCAAAATTTGCCAAGTGGATATAAGAGGACAACTAAATATCAAAGTCGGGTAACAACGGTATAGAAAACCCGATCCGGGAATAGGAACCTAATGCCAATCAATGATAACTTAAAGAACTCTAAATGTAACCAAAGAAACCCTAAAATGTAACCAAAAATTCCAGAATACATGTAACCAAAATTCTAGAATACATGTAACCAAAAAAATTGGTTTAAGGAGAAGAAGTCATTCCAAACATGCGAATGAAACGCCAGAACACCATAGGATCAAGGGCTTGGTGAAGGGGTCAGCACAGTTGTCCTTAGTGTTAACATAGGCAACATCCACCTGGCCATCCTCCACCAGCTCCTGGATATAGTGATGGATGACATCAAATGTGGCTTGTTGCGAGGGAGCAGCTGACAGTCATTAGCCCAGCTCAAGGACCCCAAGTTGTCACCCCTGAATGGTGACCAGGTCACAAGGCAGCCCTAGATCAATTCTCAACTTTTCAACCATTGCACCTCCCTGGCAGTCTGAGACAGGGCCTGATACTCAGCCTCACTGGAGCTAACAGCAACAGTGGGTTGCCTTTTGCTCATCCAGTTTCACAAGGCAGCCTCCAGCAAGCACAGCATAGCCAGTCTGAGATCTCCTGTCAGACCCATCATCAAAAGGATGAGTCACTAAAGACAGTAAAAGAGAAACCAGGGCTGTGAGTGTAAGTGAGGCCCAGATGGAATGTTCTCTCAAAATACAAAAGCAAGCGCTTGGCTGCAGCCCACAGGGGGGCAGTGGGTTGAGCAGAAAACTTGGACAGGTAGCTAACAGCAAAAGAAATATCAGGCCTTGTGCAGGTAGCCAGGCACAGCAAAGCCCCCACAAGAGAGAGGTACTGGCTATTAGAGGCCAGAGGTTCTCCAGGAGGATCAGTGACAGTGCACTTGGACATGGGAACTGAAAACTTGGGCTTGGTAGCAGCAGTGAGACCAAACTGCTCCACCAGCTCAACAATGTAGGAGTGCTGGGAGAGGTCGATCTTAACACACCTGCCGTCAGAATCAAGTGTACAAGTCATGTCCAATGAAAGGAACTGGACAGGTACACCCATTTCCCTTGACTTCCCACCCAGCTGCTTCCATAGCCTTGATCAGCAAGGCATACCTATGCAGCTCACTAAAAGCACAGATAAAGTCATCCACATAGGTCAGGACATAGCTCCACCCACCAGTAGAATCCCTCCTGAAATACAGAGCAGGTTCAGCTTTGCACATGGTAAAACCGTGGGCAACCAAAACCTGCTTTACATCTTTGCTCCAAGCCCTGGGTGCCTGCTTCAAAAACCATAAAGAGATTTAATCAAGCTTGCACACAAGGGGAACATTGTCAGGACCAAGTTCATGAAAGCCCTCAGGCTGGTAACAGAACAGGTCCAGACCAGGTTCCAGCTTGGCATTCAAGAATGCAGTCTTGATGTCCAGCTGCCTCACAAACATTTTCTATGAGTGATGGCAGCAAGGAGCACACGAAGACCTGCTTTAGAGGAGACGGGGGCATATACATCATGGTAGTCCAGCCCAGGACGTTGCAGAAAACCACGAACTACAAAACGAGCTTTAAAACGCAAAGAACCATCAGCCCCATGTTTCTTGACAAATAAACCATCTGCCAGATAGAATCCTCTGCCTAGGAGGCTGTGGAGTGAGGACCCAAGTGCCATGAGCATGGAGGGAGGCCATCTCATCCTTCATAGCCTGCAGCCAGAGATTCTCTGTCAGGGTTTGGTAGGTAACATTGCAGCTTTATAAGAGAGTTCAGTAGAGGTAGAAAATAAAAGCCCCCACGTACAAGCAGTGTACTTGTACATGGGCAGCGGGGATATCAGCAGTATCAGCAGTAACCGGTAATAAAAGCCCCCAGCGCAGCACTCATGCGTGGTTGAACAAGGCCGGCCTTCTTTGCCTCTAAATCGTCGAAGCCTGGGTACACTGGAAACACCCAGCCATACGCAGTATCTGACCCGGACCAGTGTTCGAGGTCATCACTCACATCATCTGTGACGGCCACAATCGTCGCAATGCCTGGTCCGGTATAAACCACCAGGTATAGCAGGGGTGAAGTGATCAACAACTCCCGCGAGCTATCCGAATAGGTGGACGGGGGGTGGCGACTAGTGGGCAGTGGACCTGTACTAGGTTCCACTATGACCCGAGGCTGTCCTAATCCTACGACTTCACCGACGAAACGTGGCGCAGAGGAAGGCCCGGCGACCCCCTGAGATTCGAATAAATTAGAGCTTGAAGGAACATCAGACTCCCCCTGGCCCAATGCCGCCGCACGCGATACAGCACCATCATTACCTGGCCTGGGACGCATCGTCATCCCATGACCAGTAAAGCGGTCAACAATCGGGGTTGGTAAAGGCCCAGGACATTGTCAGTAGTATCAAGCCCTTTACCGATGATAGCGGCAGGGTGCGAGAAAAATACTGAGATCCATCATAGGGAGAGAGCCCAGGGATACAGTTATAGCTAAACTGTTCATAGAAGAGCACATCACGACTCTCTACCACCTGGCGCAACTTCGGAACCCAAACAAAATAACCCTTACTCACCAGAGAATACCCAACCAGTCTACCAGATAACGCCCTTTTGTCTAGCTTATTGCGTTTCTTCCCATTCACTAAGGTAACATAGCATGGGCACCCGAACACGCGCAATAACGATACATCAGGTAGAACCCCAAAGAACAACTCATAAGGAGTCTTGTCACCCTGATTAGGCAGCCGGTTGCGTAGGTAACAAGCAGCTAGGAAGGCATAGGGCCAGAAGGACTTAGTGAGCTTAGACTCTAAGTGAATGCTCCTAGCTACGTTCTGAAGGACCCCATTGTACCGTTCCACAGTCGCATTCTGCTGAGCAGTGTAAGCCAATGGACAATTCATGCACAGCACCAACCGATTCTAACCAATCCTCGAACCACTTCACTATAAATTCCTTAGCCCCTGTCAGATCTAAGACACTTGAAAAACAAAACCATGCAGCTGAGTCATCCATCTGAGGATGGTAGTTTGAACTGCTAAGGGAGCTTCCTCCCTGGTTCTCAAGCACAATACCTCAGCATAGCCAGAGTATTGGTCAGTGAGACACAGAACATAAAACTCCCCACGCAAGCCCCTAATATTAAATGGCCCCATGATGTCCAAGTGAAGGCGTTGTAATGGGGCACGGATCCTAGTTTTGCTTTCTTTAGGAAAAGGGATACGTTTTCCCTTTGCCTTCTGACAAGCATCTCATGGGATCTTAGACAGTCTTTGCACCTGTTGGAGAGTGAGGGGTAAGTTCTGAACCAAACCCTTCCTTTACAAGGTTGTGCATGGCATCAATAGCCAGGGTGACCCAGCCGCCTATGCCACAACCATTCAGGAGTGGTAGGGATCACAACTCCACCATCCTCATCAACATCAAGAGCAAAAGCTGGATAATTTTCAGCACCATACAAAACGGCCACGAGGGGTGTGACAAGGCCTACATGCAAACTTGTACACACCATCACTGGAGGCAGGGAAAGACCACAGAACAGAAGAGCCCTGTGTGGCAGTACAACTAAGACTATCAAAAGAAATCTTGCAGTTGTGAGCATGGGCAACAGCATTTACTGACATGAGGTTCACCGGACAGTGTGGGATGTAGAGAACATTGGTTAAAGTGATTGGTGTTGGTAACCAATCACTACATAACACAATAGAACCCTGACCCACAGACCGTTGAACCACACCATCACCAAATTTAACTGCTGGCCCAGTCTCAGAAGCATGAAACACAGTGAACAAAGACATATCACCTGTGATTGACATCCCAGCTCCAGAATCAACATGCCAGACACCCTCAGACAGGCTCGGGCTGCAGACATTTGAAAATTTCGCAGTGCAAGAGAAAAGGACAGAGCGTACCTCCTATTTCTTGTCCAAAGCATACCCATCATCTGAGCCTGCAAGGAGGCCAGCTGCCCGCGGAGTAAGCACACCTGGAAGGGCCAAGGCCATGGGCACCGGATTGGTAACCGGTGCACCAGGCTTGGTCTTACGCAGGTGCGGATGCCTTCGTGAAACAGCGATCCTCCGAGTGGGTCGTCTTGCTGAGGCATGGGCCCCAAGTGCAATCCAGACGTCGCTTGTTGGAACCAGAACCCTGAGAACCAGATCCCTGCCCACGCTGAAAACGCAGCATTGGCAGGAACCTGGGGAGCGTCCCGGGACCAAACCAGGATGCCTGGAGTCGGACCTGGGAAGAGCAATGTTCAAAATGTCGAAGAGACCGATATGCCTCCAGACAAAGACCAGTAATCTACAGTCTGTCTGTTAGCCAACATCATACCTTACTGGATCCGCAGCGATTCAAATCGGATCAAACGGATCCCATTCACAATGGTTTCCATGGCGTGGCGCTGAGTGACAGGATGTCCAGCACTGCGGAGGTCAGTGCACAGACTGCGAACCATGCGAAAGAAATCATCGACACGGTCAGAAGGGCCCATGTGCGCATTATGAAGTTCGATACGCATGAGAGGGACTCTAGAGGCAAGGGCATCAGACTGCGTCTTCCGGATATCCAAAAGGATATCCCGAGGGGTGGCAAAGTCCTGGTATACCTTGACCATATCGTCCTCCATGTTCGCGAGCATCATAGTTTAAACACATGAACTCCTGACGTTCGAGAGGCAGTGCACTGAACCCCAACAGTGCAGGATCAAACCGAGACTCACCATGAATGAGGGTATTAGACCAGCTCCAATCGCAGAAGGGACAGGAGCCAAGGACCTACGAATGTCCATGAAATACTCCGCAGCAAGACCAGCGTCAAGAGCGCGCTGGTCGTCTATGTTCCTAATCACAGGAATGGACCTCGCAACAACTCATAAGCAGCTCGAAATCTGGGCTAACAGGACACCGAGGGACAGGCACTCGCACAAACTGATAACCAAGCTTCTCGTGATCACTACGCCTCGTACCACCAAAGGAAACACCATGATCTGGGGGATACAGAATCCCAGAAGTGACTGGACCAGAAAAAGAACGACACCTGGTATCAAGCTCAGAGAAAGCCATCACTCGGCGATGCCTCAGCTTCACACTAACATTTGCCATTGTAGCCTGCATATCCATCCGACCGTACAAAGAGCGGTTCAAGGACTCACCATCCCGTCGATCCTGGTTGATCAGGCGGTAGTCCCGCAAGTTCAAAGTCGGAGGAGATCCACCAGTGAGCAGATGCTCCCAAGATTCGCATGACCGCGTATATAGCATAGGAGGAGGGCCAGGGGCAGGAGGCAGCTCCACCGGCGGAGGCGGAGGGGGTTCCAGGGAGGCACCAGCAGCAGAGGTGCGTGCAGAGGAAACAGCAGCCTCGCGAGAGCGAGTGTGGTAGCCAGGGAGGCCACGCTCCATGGGGGCAGATGCAGAGGAAAAAGAAGCAAAGCCCTTCAAGAAAGTGGGCTTAGCCACCTCCGGGTAAGCCGGGGGAACAGGCTCAAAGGGAGGCGCCGACGAAGGCTGAGGCTGATACACAGGCGAAAGCTCTCGATTAGGCATCTGCTGATCAGCAGGCTCATACACCGGTGAAACAGCGGAAGTCTCAAAGACACGAGTGGCAGCAGCAGATGGGGTCACGCCACCGAAGTCAGCACTCGTAGCACTCTTCAAGTCCTCCTCATCATCAGTAGTAGTAGAGTAGTCCTTCATCATAATTGAAGGGGACGCAATGAGGCTGCGGGTCTGATGCAACGGATGATCTGTGTCTATACACAACACAGCTTCATCAGGACATCCTCAACATCAGAGGACAGGCGTCGAACATTGAGAGAAGGAACCGTAAAGTTGGAGGATTGATCGGGGGGGGTTACTTCCTTGATGGCGGAAGGACCCTCCTCTCCGGCAGCAGAGGCCGCTGGCTGCGCAGTCGTCTAGCCAATCTAGAGGAACCTTCACCCCCGTTGGGAGGATTCGGTCGCATCCATTGCTCACAATGACACTGCGGATCCCACGAGCCCATGAAACACCATTAAGTTTTGGTAAGTTTCACAAAGCCGGCAGGAGGCCCTCGCGGAAGTTGCATTATCAAAGCAGTGGTAGTGATGAGGAGCCCAATGACCTATCAGCTTGAAATCACTCCGGTAGAGTGGACAGTAGATTAAAGCAGCGGAACAGACGCACCAATCTATACACGGAGACAAGGATTACGTTACAGACACAGGAGACCCATAAAGGGGCACCTGTGGTGAAAGGAGGCGGTAGACAGGAACCTAACAGGGTACAGATCAGACCGGAGACGTAGGTGACAGGAAGCTGCCACTGAGTCATCTCAAGATGACTCAGTCCCACGGGAAGCTGGCTCAGGAGAGCCGATAGTTCTAAGGGAGTACATTAGTAGTCACCAAGTCATAAAACGCGTGAGAGCACCGCTATACATGCTGATACAGAGCACAGAGACGAGGGGAAGACGGTAAGGATAAGATCTTTACAGTTAGATAAGCATTCGATCAATGCGCTAGGAGGAAGTACTGAGATGGCGCGGCACCTCAGGGTACCGGCATCAGAGTCCGTGCCATAGCTGGCAGCGGCATCGCAGTACAGTGCAGCAGGGAGGTAGTCCTGTGCACTCTAAGTCACTCTAGGTGAACCGGTGAAAACCCGGTGAATAACATCCCCCCCAATTCCTGGTATTCTTCATTCTGAAGAATTCCGGGAATTAGAGGAGTTAAAAAACTAGAGTGACAATTAAAAACTATTATGGAGGTACAATGCATTTGTAACCCATCAGGCTTATCAAGGAGTTAATGATAAAATGATACCGGCTGTGGCGAGGCAGGCTGGCTCAGCAAAGGTGGTTATCATGTCTAAAGAACTCTCAATCACTGATCTAGGCTGGCAGCTTAAAGGGCTGCCATGGAGGTACAGACTTAAACTGGATAGAAGAGAGCAGCCAGTCATGGTGCAATCAATCAATATCAAGGAAAGGTCTGCGGGATCAGGCTCGGGCCTGTCAGGAGGGTGCTGGGGTGAACTCCTAGGAGCTGCAAGGAGGCTGCAGGGCATACTACTAGGGGCTGCAGGGAAGCTGCAAGGAATGATTCAAGATGGCATTGCACATTAGCAGATGTCTTCAAAGAAATGTCTGTCTACTAAAGTAGCTGGCCCTGATAGGAAGCTGCAAAGGGACAGCCGGCTAGATTGCAGGGAAGCTGCTAGGAAACTAAAAGGAAGCTGCAGGTAGGCTGCATGCTAGGGTGCAGAGGGGCTGCTGTGGGGCTGGAAGGAAACTGCCAGGCTTGGTTAAGGCTTGTGGAGATAACCTTGGTTACGAGAAGGGCATGATGTCTGGACTAGTCCCCCATAATTTGGGTTGTAGCGGGATTGCTTGTAACCTAAATTAAAACGCAGACATCTGGTAGAGACTAGGATTATTCTAAATTCAAAATTTGACTGCATGTGAAGGTACATGGGGCAGTACAGGTGGCGTACAATCTAATAAATTCTAGAATGTTCAGGTCTAATACAACAGATGGGGAGCAATGTTTTAACTACTAGGTGCCTGGCGTGCTGGGGAAGCCGTCAAGGGCAAGCAGATGGCAGACTTGAGCTAGGAATGCTGCAGGGTAACTACAAGGTGTCAGCAGCTTGGGGCTGCGAGGTAGCTAGGGTCGCTGCAAGGGCACTAGGGGCGGATAAGAGAATGCAGGGACGGTAGGGACTGCTGGTGCTGTTGGGGCCTGCTGGGTCATTGCATATCAATGTAATCTTTAATTATGACAGCTGCAGGGAATGCAAGGGCTGCAGGGAATACAACTGATGATGTCTGTGCTAGGCTCCCCCATAATTTGGGAGTGAAGGCTAAGTACTGAAATGCTAAATAAGAATCGGGCAGGCATCATGTTGTCAGCATGAAAACATCAAAGGGGTAGAAGCTTGAACAGCACGTGGCTAAATACATGTGGCAGTACGGGGCAGATCAAGAATTATTTCCTAGAGTGTTCATTACTAATTATTTAACAGATGGTGGGGATTATCAAATCGCACTATGGAACTATGCCATGAGGTTGACTATGCACTGGAAGGTACATGGAATCTGCAGGTCGCTAGTGCTGTACAGCACTGCAGTGTAGTGCAGCAGTACTTTTGTACATCAACACATGGCACTCGGGGAACGACCCGTTTTGCGCGGGGTTGCGTAAAGGTTCCCGTTCGGTTGCGCAGTTGCGCCTATCAGGTTAATGACTAATGGTGTACGGAAGGCGCTCATGACTCAGTGATCACGTGACTTAGGGCCACGTGGGTGGACTCTTTGACGGAATTCGAACGCACTGCAGCTTTCCGGACGTCCAACTTGAATGAGTTGCATTGCGATAGTAGCGCATAATAGATGCTTCCTCGTCGATTTAGAGGATCAGGACGTGGACGATTGTGGACCGTTTATTCTGCGTTGACTGTCCAGTCGCAGAGTTGGCATAGTATGTTCATCCTGGCGCAACTATTTAGTCTGGGTTTAGTTCATTGCGTTTCTCAAAGGATGTAGTCTGGCGCAACTCTTTAGTCTGGGTTGAGTTCATTGCGTTTCTCAAAGGATGTAGTCTGGCGCAACTCTTTAGTCTGGGTTGAGTTCATTGCGTTTCTCAAAGGATGTAGTCTGGCGCAACTCTTTAGTCTGGGTTGAGCTCATCGCGTTTCTCAAAGGATGTAGTCTGGCGCAACTCTTTAGTCTGGGTTGAGTTCATTGCGTTTCTCAAAGGATGTAGTCTGGCGCAACTCTTTAGTCTGGGTTGAGTTCATTGCGTTTCTCAAAGGATGTAGTCTGGCGCAACTCTTTAGTCTGGGTTAAGATCATTGCGTTTCTCAAAGGATGTAGTCTGGCGCAACTCTTTAGTCTGGGTTGAGTTCATTGCGTTTCTCAAAGGATGTAGTCTGGCGCAACTCTTTAGTCTAGGTTGAGTTCATTGCGTTTCTCAAAGGATGTAGTCTGGCGCAACTCTTTAGTCCGGGTTGAGTTCATTGCGTTTCTCAAAGGATGCAGTCTGGCGCAACTCTTTAGCCTTGGTTAGGGTTATTGCGTTTCTCAAAGGATGTAGTCTGGCGCAACTCTTTAGTCTGGAATGAGACTGGGGCACTTTACAAGCATAAAATATCCATGCAACAAATCGTGTATGTCAGTTTACAATCAAGGGGTGAGCCCTAACAAGTCTATAAACTGTTAAATCCACTCGGGGTGCTTTCAAAGTTCTCACCCCAAGAAATCCTAAGAGTACACGTGACATTCCATCAAGAAGTGCTGTTTATCCTCTACTACTAAGAGGATATTCTCCGTCCAGCATCCCCATTTCACAGCATCTACAATTTAGAGGGATATACCACGACCCCATGTGCCAGATTCGATATTTTCGGAGTGTCTATCACAAGGATCTCTATGCATCCAACCAAATATGTATGTCAATAGCATGTAGGACAAGTCTGATCAGGTCCAATATGAAACCTGCATAACCCAAGGTATACCCAACCTAATAGGAGGCAAGGAAGGAGGCATGAAGGTACTCCAACTGCCGGAGGTGTGGCAACCTAACCACTGAGGCAAGGAATGTGACAAGGAAGGAAAACCAACCGCTAGGAGATTCAAGGAAGAGGACTGGACAGTCCACATGACGACATAGAGAGTCAAAGAAGAAAACTAGCAAGTACAACCGACCGCATAGAGAGGGAAGGAAGGGGGCTAGCAAGTCAACCCGATCATCATTTCTCTACGTCCTCGCTGAATCTATATCTGTACATCATCAGCATTTGTAGTTACTTCATGCCAGCAATCTTGCCATTCCGATTACATCCATCCCTCCTCTTGGCCTGCAAGACATGCATACACGGAAGGAGATTCATACATATATTCGCAAGCCAATCAGATAATCAGGTGCTATGTTAGTTAATTGATAATTATATAGATAGTTACCAATAGCTAGTTCAGATACCTAGATGTTGCCAACTCGCCCAGAAGGCTGAGAGTCTGGTGAATGCAGATGAACTAGCTTGCAAGCTCGTTCTGGTCCATTCAGATTTGTATCTAGTTATGAAGGTGTGTTTCAGAAGCATGCGGGTCAGGTGAATACATATTTGTATCCTTGCAAGCTAGTTCAGGTGCCTACACATGGCAATTTAGTAATGAAGCATAACAATAATGTGATTGCACATTGACCATCTTGCAAGCTAAATAGTTTTCAATGTCACTAACATGAGTGGCCTCTACTTAGTTGCCAAACTGTGTGCCGTCTTGAGGTTCAAACAGAGTCTGACTGCATTTCAGGCATAACGAGAAGATTTGAGATTATGGTGGTAAGCAGGAATTTGCTAACACTAATAGGGCCCAGTGAAAACAGATTAACCAACTTGCAAGCTGCCAGCAGGTAACTGCCCGGCCTAGAAGGTTGAGCGTCAGGTACCCGATGAATCAAATGTTGCCCATTTAATCAAGTTAATTAATTCCCTTGGCTATACAACGTCGCAAAATGTGCCGCACCTGCATTGAGAGGGGGCAATATTCCTGCTAGCGATAAGAGCACAGGTCCCTGCAAATAAATAAGAGCCAGATAGTAAGTCAGGTTGTTAGACAGGCTGTGAGTCAGATAGTGAGTCAGGTTGCAGAACGCAGAGGTGGAAGCATCGAGGCAATAAGTAAGACAGTAGGCAGCACAACAAGAAGCAGGTAGGAAGTAAGCTGCTCTGCAAAAATTAATCAGGGAGGCAGTAAGCAACACCACAATCAGCATGTAAGCAGTACGCAGCACCTCTGCAAGCAGCAAGACAATAAGCAACACCACAATAGTAAAGTAAGCAGTAAGCGGCACCATTGTAAGAAGCAAGACAGCAGGCAGCACCTGCATAACCTTGTAAGCAGCACGTAGCACGGCTGCAAGCATCAAAGCAATAAGATACAACACAATAAGCAGGTAAGCAGTACGCAGAACTGGTGCAAGCATCAATACAATGAGCAACACCACAATAAGCAGATAGTCAGCACACAGCACCACTGGACACAGCAAGACAGTAAGCAGTACAACAATAAGCATGAAGGAGTACGCAGCGCCATTGCAAGCAGCACAACAGTAAGCAGCACCACAATAAGCATTAAGCAGTATGCGGCAACGCTGTAAGCATCGAGACAATAAGCAACACCACAATAAGCAGGAAAGCAGTACACAGCACTATTGCAAGCAGCAAGACAGTGGTCAGCACAACAATAAGCATCGAGGAGTACGCAGCACCATTGCAAGCAGCATGACAGTAAGCAGCACCACAATAAGCATTTAGCAGTATGCAGCAACGGTGCAAGCATCAAGACAATAAGCAACACCACAATAATCAGGAAGGCAGTACACAGCACCACTGTAAGCAGCTAAACAGTAGGCAACACAATAATAAGCATGAAGGAAGACGCAGCGCCATTGCAAGCAGCACAACAGTAAGCAGCACCACAATAAGCATTAAGCAGTATGCGGCAACGATGTAAGCATCGAGACAATAAGCAACACCACAATAAGCAGGGAGGCAGTTCACAGCACTATTGCAAGCAGCAAGACAGTGGTCAGCACAACAATAAGCATGAAGGAGTACGCAGCACCATTGCAAGCAGCATGACAGTAAGCAGCACCACAATAAGCATTTAGCAGTATGCAGCAACGCTGCAAGCATCAAGACAATAAGCAACACCACAATAATCAGGAAGGCAGTACACAGCACCACTGTAAGCAGCTAAACAGTAGGCAACACAATAATAAGCATGAAAGAAGACGCAGCGCCATTGCAAGCAGCACAACAGTAAGCAGCACCACAATAAGCATTAAGCAGTATGCGGCAACGATGTAAGCATCGAGACAATAAGCAACACCATAATAAGCAGGAAGGCAGTTCACAGCACTATTGCAAGCAGCAAGACAGTGGTCAGCACAACAATAAGCATCGAGGAGTACGCAGCACCATTGCAAGCAGCATGACAGTAAGCAGCACCACAATAAGCATTTAGCAGTATGCAGCAACGCTGCAATCATCAAGACAATAAGCAACACCACAATAAGCAGAAAGGCAGTACACAGCACCACTGTAAGCAGCTGAACAGTAGGCAACACAATAATAAGCATGAAGGAAGACGCAGCGCCATTGCAAGCAGCACAACAGTAAGCAGCACCACAATAAGCATTAAGCAGTATGCGGCAACGATGTAAGCATCGAGACAATAAGCAACACCACCATAAGCAGGAAGGCAGTTCACAGCACTATTGCAAGCAGCAAGACAGTGGTCAGCACAACAATAAGCATCGAGGAGTACGCAGCACCATTGCAAGCAGCATGACAGTAAGCAGCACCGCAATAAGCATTTAGCAGTATGCAGCAACGCTGCAAGCATTGAGACAATAAGCAATACCACAATAAGCAGGAAGGCAGTACACAGCTCCACTGGAAGCAGCAAGACAGTAAGCAGCACAACAATAAACATCGAGGAGTACGCAGCGCCACTGCAAGTAGCATGACAGTAGGCAGCACCACAATCAGCATTAAGGAGTACGTAGCACTGCTGCAAGCATCGAGACAATAAGCAACACCACAATAAAAAGGAAGGCAGTACACAGCACAACTGTAAGCAGCACGGCAGTATGCGGCACCACAATAAGCAGGTAAGCAGTACCCAGCACTGCTGAAAGCAGCAAGACAAGAAGTAACACCACAATAATAAGGTAAGCAGTACGCAGCACCATTGCGAGCAGGAAGACAATATGCAGCACCACGATAAGCATGAAGCTATATATCAGCATGAATAGCGGTGCTCTCGCTTGTTTTATGTCTTGGTGACTCCTTGTGTACTCCCTTAGAACTATCGGTCCTGACAGTACTATGTCAGCTTCCTGTTGACTGCGTCATCGGTTCTTCTGACACGCGCTGTCTAGCCTGTACCCTGATCAGGTTCCAGGCTACCGCCCCCTTTCCTCCACTGGTGCCCCTTAATGGGTCTCCTGTGCTTGTAACTTATTCTCGTCTCCGCATTTATAGATTGGCGTGCTGCACACACAAAGTCCACTCTCCGGAGTGTTATCCAAGCTGATAGGTTATACGGTCCTTCATTTACTACCACTGCTTTACGATGCAACTTCCGCGAGGACCTCCCGCCATTTTGAGAAACTCCATGACATGGATGGTCTTTCCTGGACGCGCGGGATGCGCAGTATCATTCTCAGCGATGGCTGCGACCAATCCTTCCAACGGAGGAACGGCTCCTCTTGATGATTGGCTAGACGTTTGTGCACCAGCTGCCTCTGCTAGCGGTCATGAGAGTCCTTCCGCCATCGTGGAAGTAACCCCCCCCGGTCATTCCTCCATCTTCTCTTCTTTTTCCTCCCCTGCCGTCTGTCGCCTCCTCCCGTCTGTCGTAGATGACTGTGACGTGCAGACTCAAGTCGGCGACTAGCCTGGACATCGGTGGAGATACCCCGTCTTCGTCTGCTCGCGTCCTTGACGTCGCTAACCTTTCTCCGGTGTTTGAGGCTCTGCCTGCATACCGGAGGTTGCCAAGCCGACCAAGCTCCCTGCTGATGTCTACGTCGTCTTTGCCCCCTTTGCTCTGCCCAGCCGACGGTCGGCTCCTGGCATGAGCTTGCGCTCTAGTGGCTCTGTGCTACCTTCTGGAGAAATTTTTCGATCAAACTGGCGGATCGCCGGCACTGCCGTAGGATTCGCCAGAGGAGGACGACCTACGCGTCTGGACCTGGAGATTCTGGAGGTGGTAGGAAGCAGGGGGGTATGGTCAGCACCACTACGGGTGCTGCTCCCTCTACCCCCAACCGGGTGAGTCGAGCGATAGAGGGGGGGACTTGAGATTAACTGATCATCGACGGCGGGATATTAGGACCTTTACATGCCTCGGCTCTGCTCTTCGCATCCTAGCGATAAATGTTCGAATTCTGCCCTTGCGATTTGCGATTTTCTGCCATTGGTGCGATTTTCTGCACCAGGTGCGACTTGCTGCACTGTCATTCTCGTCTCCTTTTTTCCCATACCTCAAATCTCGACTTCGACCTAACGCTTCCCCACCTTCTGTGATCCCAGGTCTCGCAGCGCCGGACTTCGCCCATGCTACAGGCCGCAGTGGACGCCGTCCTGGCCCTAGTCCAGCGGCCGTGGAGGATCTTTGGCATGATATCTTGGTGGATATTTTTTCTCTCTTAGGCTCCTTGTGACCCCTGGGTGCGTTCCGTGGTTCGACAGAGGTTACTACTTTGTCTTCCCGTGCCCCTGGTTCCCCCCTTAGGTGTATGCCTTAGCTACGTGAGTTTGGGTTCAAGTGTTTGAGTTCTGATAGGGCTTAGGAATTTTTAGTTAAGTGGTATAGAGGCATGGTTGATCTCGATTAGTTGGGGCATGCATGAGTTGTTGATGATGACACTGCTCAGCATGGTGCTAGTGTGTTATCTTTGCAATCGCGTGTTCATCTAGGGAGACAAGACTCCTTCGGAGCTTTTCTTTGGGGTTGCACCTGATGTGTCGTTGTTGCGTTTTGTTTGGTTGCCCTTGCTATGTAATCTTAGTATTGGGCAGTCACGCAACAAGCTAGTTAAAAAGACATTATTTGGTAGACTGGTTGGGTATTCCCTGGTGAGTAAGGGTTATTATATTTGGGTTTCCAATGTTGCGCCAGTTAGTAGTGAGTAGTGATGTACTCTCTATCTCCAGTTCAGTTCTAAACTGTCTTTCTGGGTTCTCCCATTAGTATGGGTCCCCGTGCCCGCTTGCATCCCTCCTGTCATCAAACGGCGATATGTTATGTGTTACCGGTAATTCCCTACGCCCTTTAACAACCCCAATTGTTGTTGGCTGGCCTAGCTGGGATGTATCATTGTTGCATTCTAGACCAGGGCCTGATCTTGCTGTATTGTGTGTGAAGTTTTAGGGCGGGTGGGAGTTGGATATCCAACTATAATCTTAGCCGAATCTCAGGGGGTCGCCAGGCCCTCCTCTGTGCCACGTTTTTAGCGGTGAAGCTTTAGGATTTAGACAGCCTTCGATCATAGTGGTACCTGGATCAGGTCCATTGACTAATAGTCGCCAACCTCCGACCACCTCGGATGGCTCGCGGGTGTCGATAATTCCGACGCCTCCTGTCGTCCCTGGTGGATTTCTCGGGTCAAGCCCATGTGATGATGTAGCCGTTGCTGAATGGGTAAGTGATGATCTTGAACACTGGTCTAGCTTGATACTGCGTGTGGCTGGGGTGTTACAGTCAACCCAGGATTCATTGTTTTAGGTGCTGCTGGTTCTCATACGTAGGTTAACATGGCCCTATGTGTGAGTGCCTATTCCTCAACACCTCCTAGACTGACTTATAGGGTAGTCTAGATTGGTGGAGCGTTACGACGCTTTGTTTAGGCAGCTTCCTTTCAGCTGTCTTTCTTGGTTTTGGTGGAAGGTGGTACTTAATTCAGACCACCGTTTATAGCGTCTTGATGGTTTTCTGACTCTTAGTTCCATAGGCAGATGGTTCGTTCGGTGGAGCTCATCATAGATTAGCTATTTCTTTTTACTCCACACTGTTTTTTAGATCACCAGCCCCTCATGTGATTGGAACTTTTTGTGGAGTGTAGTAGTTATTTTCCCTTTGGATTTTACTGTAATTTTGGTGGGCTGGGTCATCTTGCAGTTGTACTTGCAGATGTCCTTGCAGTTGTACTTGCAGATGTACCGCCGCTCACCTCTTTCTTGTTCTTCCGAGTGTATTTTAAGCGCCCTTTCATTCCTTCCTTTGCAGTAAATTCTTTGAAGTCCTTTTTTCTGCGTTTCCTATTTTTCAGGTGGACAATAGGTTTTATGTACTATGGTTGTACATCTACCCTTCTATTGTTCATTGAACTGTGTTTCCTTTGTTGGTTACAAGTTTCTTTAAAATTTTAACTTCGCATCCTTTGGATTTTTTCAGTTACTGCAGGTTTGGTTTGCTTGTGGTTAGGCGCTTGGTGTGTCTTGAGTGCATGAGTTCTTTGCGGTGCGATACCCACCTCTTAGAATGTTTTTCGTTAGTGCCATAGCTGGGGATTTATGATAATTAACTTTCATAAATCTTCTTACTTCCATCTTTGGGTAAGAAACCAGTTCATCATGTTTTTTTCATCCCAACCTAGTCATGAATTCTATGCTAAGAATAGTTTTTAAGGTAGTGGATTTTTCCATCGACTTTTTTTTTTCCATCGTAGTCTTTAGTGTCCTCTTGTCTGCGTCCTTTAGGCTTTGATTCTCTCGTGTGCTGTGCTCACACAATATTTCAATCCGTCTCTTTGGTTATCATTGATTGGCGTTAGGTTCCTATTCCCGGATCGGGTTTTCTATACCGTTGTTCCCCAACTTTGATATACGATTTTTTCAGTCTTCTCTCTAGGTTAAGTTCTCGGTTCTTTCAGTCACCGTTGTTCCCCTTCCTTTGGTATTAGGATTGATTTCTGTTTGGCCTCCCTGTGATTTTCTGGTTTGGTGCCTACTATTCTGGATGAATAGTATTTTTGCGCTTACCATGGATGGTTACATTTCCATTTTGGTCTCAGCTCAGCTCGGTATGACCCAAGTTTTTTGCTGCTACATTTTCGGAGTACTACAGTGGTTTTTGGTTCATCCTTTCTCATCCTTTTATTTTATACAAGGCTTTCTTCTGGTTTCCTGTTTTTCCGCCGTTCCTTAATATTTTTTGTTTGCTACCAGTTTATGGTTCTATGTCCCCAGTGCCATAGGTGGAGTACTAGTATTGTAATGTCACCTGCGTCATAGGTGGAGTATCAGCATGAATAGCGGTGCTCTCGCTTGTTTTATGTCTTGGTGACTCCTTGTGTACTCCCTTAGAACTATCGGTCCTGACAGTACTATGTCAGCTTCCTGTTGACTGCGTCATCGGTTCTTCTGACACGCGCTGTCTAGCCTGTACCCTGATCAGGTTCCAGGCTACCGCCCCCTTTCCTCCACTGGTGCCCCTTAATGGGTCTCCTGTGCTTGTAACTTATTCTCGTCTCCGCATTTATAGATTGGCGTGCTGCACACACAAAGTCCACTCTCCGGAGTGTTATCCAAGCTGATACTATACACAGCACTGCTACAAGCAGCGAGACAATAAGCAACAGCACAATAATCAGGTGAGAGGTATGCAGCACCATTGCAAGCAGTAATGAAGGGTAGGGTGCACGGCAAGAGGCAGGATGATGATGAGCAGAGCAGGGCAAGCGCTAGAGATCAAGGAAGGGAAGGGAGCATGGCAAGGGGCAGGGATGTGATGAGCATAGCAGGGCATGCATTAGAGAGCAATGGAGGTCAGGGAGCAATGGAGGTCAGGGAGCAATGGAGGTCTTTCCCCCTCTATCACACCTCTTCAACCTCACACAGCCAAACACTCCCCCTCCCCTCCCCCCCCCCCCCCCACACACACACACACACCTTTTACCACCATACCCACAATCTCACTCCCCCACCACACCGCCATAACCCCACACTCACCCCCCTATCACAGCACGTTCTTTCTACAAACCACCACCAACCTTCACATTGCACCCCTCACCCCCACCCCACCACCACAACATTGGCTAGGGCGTGCAAGTCGCCTAGACCGGTCTGGGCCAGTAAATCACCCCCTCCAAACACACACACTCACACCTTCCCTCTTCACCACCTAACCCACACTCACTCCCCCACCACCACACTCAAAACCGCACACTCTCCCCCCTACCACCACAACACACCCCTCCTTACAACTTACCACCCACCCATACCTCCACAACACACCCCTCACCCCCATACCACCACCACCACCCTGGTCTGGGCGTGAAATTCACCTAGATAGACCGGTCTGGGCGTGAAAATCGCCCAGACCATAGTTCCACGAGAGATTGCTCTTTTCCTATCTTGCCGAGGTTTACCTTAGCGGTTAGGGGGCGGCGTTAGATCGCAGGACACGCAGGCTGAGTTACAAATGTGGTGTGTTCTACATCCCTTGTGATCTACAGTACCCTTGCTGTATCGACACTACTTGCGAGAGTAGGAAGGGGGTGGTGAGGTTCGATTCCTCAGTATTTTGGCGTCCTGGCCCTAAGCAAACCTTGTAGGGATGTACTGTCGGATTTCTGCCCTTGGGTGGTTCTCTAGTTATGTCTCCTTGATTCCGCCTCTAACGACCATGGCAGGGAGCTTGTCTGCCGTGGTCAACAGGGGTAGTGGTGAATGTTCGTTTGGTCGTGGGTTGGTATCTCTCACCAACCCTAAGTGCGCCTACTTTGCATATTGTAGGAGTGGCACCACCATTCGAACTGATTCCTCCGTGTCGCTGGTTTGTGTCGGGAGACCCACCTCCTGGGGTGAAAATCCTTTCACAACTAAAAAAAAAAAAAAAAAAAAAAAAGGGAGCACAGCAAGGGGCATGATGGTGATGAACAGAACTGGGCATGCGTTGGAGAGAAATGAAGGGCAGTATGCAGGGTTCTGCAAGATGGGGAGGATGGTAGTGCATGCCATGAGATGGGAGTGCGGCCGAGAAGGTCCAGATCAGGGCAGGGCGGTAAGTAAAGCATGGCATTGCGGCATGAGCTTGCTTGACTTTTGAATTCGCCTTCATGAACCTATGGAAGACGGTAGAATGAAAGCCTCTTACCTAAGGTGCCAGCTTCTGGGGGGTTGTTGTTGGCCTGCAAGAAATCCAAGTGGATGAGGGGTGGTTCACTGAGTAAGAGAATGGGCAAGAGTACAGGCATGGGCATGGTGGGTTTTCAGCAGACGACTAACGAATTAAGATCAAGATCCAGCCTTAGGTGCAGGAGGCTGGGATAGCTGAGTCGCGGCAGGCGATGCGATTTTTCGGAGGTAGGGGATCGGAGGTTGGACACCAGAGCGATGCGCATTTTCGCAGGGAGCCCTCTCTGACAACCAATCGCTATTGGCAAAGGATTGAATAGAGACTTTGTTTTATCCAATAGCATTCTCGGACAGTTTTCAAGATAGTTCATCAACCACAGCATGAGCAGCGCACCCGACTGCCACTGTGGGTGCTGGTTTGAATGCGTACCAGCGGACACTGGCGTTTGGTCCGACCGGTACGAAGTGTGCCCCGCCCCTGGTGTGTGCCCCGCAGGGTTCTGAAGCAGATGCAGAAGTGGGGAGATTCCTTCAAGCCATGCTGTTGAGATTCCTTCTTGCCAGGCCAAGTCTAGCAGACTATTTGTGTAGGACTTCCTTTGCTGTGCCAATCGAGTTTATATACTATAAGCAGTCAACCGCTCGCATGGTAGTGACAAATATCTAATAAAAATAGACTGGCCCACAACTACCTGGAAAACAACTATTACTACATTTCAATGCATGAACATAAGTCTTATTCTTTATACCGGTATATGCGTGGTAAGTCATATATATGCGGAATGATTGTATGAAGAGATTGCATCTAATATATATTTCAGAAGTATGCTTTTATTTTGATTTTTGATTGATTACTGTGTATTACTACCGAAGACAGTGAAGGTGTAGCCAAGTTCAAGTCTGTGGTAACGAATTCAATCTAAAACATATTATTCATACGGATGACTCATATTACGGATACAATGCCGGCGAATTTTGTAGATCATCTATAGATACGGCTGACTGGTGTAACGAATACAATGTCGGAGACATCTGTATATCATTTCTAGATACGGCTTGTTTGTGTTACGAATACAATGCTGGAGACTTTTGAAACATATAGATTCATACAGGTGACTTGTGTTACGAATACAATGTTGGAGACTTCTGTCGATCATCTATATATACGGCTGACTCGCGTAACGAATACAATGCTGGAGACATCTGCAGATGACTTGTAGATTCGGCGTGGACGCTTGGTTGTATAACGAATTCAATGCTGGAAACTTGTGAAACACATACATTCATACGGGCGACTCTTGTAACAAATAGAATGCTGGGAAACTTATGACACATTACAGAATGGGTGACTCGTGTAACGAATACAATGTGGAGACTCCTGTACGCGCCGGAAGTATTGGCAGTATGAAGTATTGGCACATTTCATTTTACCCCTATAACTGGGTCACAGAAAAGAATGGCAAAACTAACTTGGCAAAGGGGTCTATGGCTTTGACTGTCTCAAGATTAGATCTGAAATTCAGTTGGCAAATCGTCTTTTTGCTTACATGTTTTCGTTACATTTCTCGTTACATGTTCACAAAGTAGTCTGCCAAGTTTTCTGTAAAACCATGTGACAATTCAAAAACATCATACTTGCTAGGGCTTATAAACCAGACCGGTACATAGCTTCCAGCCAGCCAAATCGCTGGCTGTAGCCCATATAAACCAAGTTCAAGGTCTTGTTACCCTTTTTTAATTTTTCAATTCAAACCAGATTCAAGTGTGACTCAAAATAGTCAAATGATTTATTTGGGCATAAGCACCAAGAATATCATTGGCATCTACATATCAATCTGCCACGCGTGCAATCTAAACAAAGTACGTGAACCCTGCAGAATAAATAGAGTAGGGCAAGTGCTTTGCAATCTGAGCACATAACTAATTCAGCTTACCTGCTTTACATTTAGCTGACCACTAGACTAGCAGCTGCCTAGCGGCTATGCATATAATATAATAAGGTTGGCGCCTGCGAAGTACAGTTAGTAAGTGCTGGAGCCGCTCTAATCAATATTGCCTGCCAACCTTGCAATCTAAATCACAGCAATTGAACCCTGCAGATCCGCCTACTAGGCAGGTGCCCGCAATCTGAGCAACATCAATAATTCAGCTGGACAGCTTTTACTTATAGCAGACCTATAAACTAGCAGCTGCCTAGGAGGTATACACATAATCTAATTTAGGTTGGCGCCTGCTCAATTGTACAGACAGCAAGTGCTGGGGCCACTCTACATATAGTCCGCCACGCATTCACAAGCCCCTCCTGCCCCCCCCCCCCCCCTCCCCCCCCCCCCTCCACACACACACTACACACCCACACACCAAACACACCACCACCCACCCGCCACCTGACCTACCCACCCCTAATGGCATCCCCCCACCACCACCAACCACACCCTTGATGGCTGCCATATCCCCTGATGGCAGCCCCAACCCCATCTCCACCCCTGATGTGACGCTACCACTTACCTCATGGCTATCCCACCCTCACCCTGAACAGTGTATGTGAATGTCTGACAGTGAACGTGTAGTCCGGCAGTGTATGTGCATACCAAACAGTGGTATGTGATGTCCCAGCAATGTATGTCTATGACTCCAACAGTGTATGCGTATGCCCTTGTCTCTGTCACTGTCGATGCCCTTGCCTCTGTCTATTGCTTCTGCTTCTGTCTGAGGGAGGGATGGGGAGAGAGAGAGGGAGGGAGGTGGAGGAAGGGAGGGAGGAAGGGAGGGAGGGAGAGGGAGAGGGAGAGGGAGAGGGAGAGGGAGAGGGAGAGGGAAAGTGGAGAGAGGAGGAAGAGAGGAGGGAGGAGGAGAGAGGGAGAGGGAGGTTGAAGGTGGTAGGTGGGAGGTGGTAGGAGGTAGGAGGTTAGGAGGGAGGGAGGAGGGGGAGGAGGGGGAGGAGGGGGGAGGGGGAGGGGGAGGGTGGGGAGGGGGATGGGGGAGGAAGCGGAGGGGTAGGGGGTAGGGGGGTAGGGGTAGGGGGGTGTGTGGGGGGGGAGAAGGGTAGGCGTAGGCGTAGGGTGTAGGGGTAGGGGGGGAGGGTGTAGGGTGTAGGGGGGTGGGAAGGTTTAGGGGGTAGGGGTAGGTTTTGGGGGGGAGGGGATGAGGATGGGGCGGGGAGGGGGAGGGGGGAGGGGGGAGGAGGGAGAGGAGCGGGGGGAGGGAGAGGGGAGGGGAGGGGGAGGGGGGGGGATGGGGGAGGGAGGAGGAGGGAGGAGGGAGGGAGGAGCGGGTAGGAGTGGAGGAGGCAAGGAGAGGTGGGGAGGGGGGGGAGGGTAGGAGGGAGGGAGGCAGGGAGAAGGAGGGAAGGAGGAGGAGGGAAGAGGGAGGGGGGGGGAGGAGGGAGGGGGACGGGAGGGAGGAGGGGAAAGAGGAGGTTGTGGGCGGGGAGGGGTGAATGTTTATAGGAGCGGTCGGGGCTTTGTTCGTGAGGAGGCGTAGGATGAAGGAGGGGGTTTATGAGAGGTTGGGAGGGGTGGAATCTGGATTTAAAAAGGAGTGAGGCGAAAGAGAGAGTAGGTTCTGGTTTTGGGTATATGATAAAGAAGCATATTGACCCAGGAGGCCTAATCTTAGGAAGAGTCCTGCGAGAGGACTAACGGAGGGGGAGGGACCGACCATATAAGGATTGCAATCTCGTGGGAGGAGGAGAGGGATTAGTCTCGCGCCCTGTGACCCGAGGAGGGAGGAGGGAGGGGTGGGGAGGGGAGGGGGAGAGGGAGGTTGGAATGTGGAGGGGAGTAGGAGGAGGGAGGAGGGAAGGGAGAGAAATGAGGGGGGAGGGGAGGAGGGGGGAGGGGAGGGGAGGGGAGGGGAGGGGTGGGTAGGGTAGGGTAGGGGGAGGAGGGGGAGGGGTGGAGGGGGGAGGGGGGGTCAGGGGGTAGGGAGTAAGGGGGGGGGGGGGGGGGGAGTAGGCGGAGGGGTAGGGGTAGGGGGGGAGGGTGGGGGGTAAGGGGTGGGGGAGGTGGGAGGGGGGGAAGGGGGGGCGGGAGGAGGGATGGGGGGGGGGGTAGGGGGGTAGGGGTAGGGGAGCCACCGCAACAATCCACACCGGGAGCTGGACGAACCATAGGCCCCCGCCACCCGAACGCAGAAGGAGGAAGGGAGGATTGGGAGTGGGGAGTGGGAGGGGAGTGGAGAGGGAGTGGGAGTGGGATGGGAGTGGGAGTGGGAGTGGAGTGGATGGGAGTGGGAGTGGAGCTGGGGTGAGTGGGAGTGGAGTGGGAGTGGGAGTGGAAGTGGGAGTGGGACTGGAGTGGGAAGGGAGGAGGGAGAGGAGAGGGAGAGGGAGAGGAGAGGGAGAGGGAGAGGAGAGGGAGAGGGAGAGGGAGAGGAGAGGGAGAGGGAGACGGGATGAGTGGAGAGGAGAGGGAGAGGGAGAGGGAGAGGAGAGGGAGAGGGAGAGGGAGAGGGAGAGGGGAAGGGAGATGGGAGAGGGAGAGGGAGAGGGAGAGGGAGAGGGAGAGGAGAGGGAGAGGAGAGGAGAGGGAGAGGGAGCGGGAGAGGGCGGGGAGAAGGAGAGGGACGAGGGAGAAGGGAGAGGGAAGGAGAGGGCGAGGGAAGGGAGAGGGAGAGGGAGAGGAGAGGGAGAGGGAGAGGGAGAGGGAGAGGGGAGGGAGGGAGAGGAGAGGGGAGAGGGAGGAGAGGGAGGGAGAGGGAGAGGAGAGGGGAGAGGGAGAGGGAGAGGGGAGAGGGAGAGGGAGAGGAAGGGGAGAGGGTAGAGGGAGAGGGAAGGGAGAGGGAGAGGGAGAAGGGAGGGCGAGAGGGAGAGGGAGAGGGACGCAGGGAGAGGTAGAGGTGAGAGAGGAGGGAAGAGAGAGGGAGGGAGAAGGAGACGCGGAGAGCGGTAGAGGGGGATGCAATCTGAATGACTATAATAATTCAGCTTCGTTACAGCCATTACTTAGTAGAGCGCTAACTAGTACTAGTAGCTGCCTAGGAGGTATAATATTTGATCAATAGGTTGGCGGCGCTTGTGGAGGGTCAGAGCGAGCAGCGGGGGTGGTCTGGGCCATCCTAAATATCGGTCTGCACCATCGGGCGATCATCTACAAGCCCCCCACCCGCGCCCCCACAACAGCACCCATACAACCACCACCACGCCACACTCTAATGGCAAATCCCTCCCCCCACCGAGCCTAATGGCGGCATCGCCCTGATGGGCAGCCCCAACCCCAATTCCATGCCCCTGATGCGCCCACCTCATGGCTTCACCCAGCCCAAACGATTGTACTGTTGAAATGGTCTTGACAGTGGGTAGTGTATTTGTCCGGCAGTAAGTTATTGTGCTACCGCAACAGTGTATGTGTGTGTCAGACATTGATATGTGAATTGTCCAGCAATGTGTGTGGTTTGTCCAACATGTAATGTGTAGTTTCCACGTGTAGCGTATGCCTTTTCTCTGTCACTGGTCATGCCCTTGCCTCTGTTATGCTTCTGCTTCTTCTGAGGGAGGGATCCTCTGGAGGGAGAGAGAGAGGAGGGAGTAGACGAGGGGGAGGGAGGGAGGGAGAGGAGAGAGGAGAGAGAAGAGAGGAGAGAGGAGGGAGGAGGGAGGAGGGAGAGGGAGGAGGGAGAGGAGGAAGGGAGGAGGGGGAGGAGGGGAGGAGGGGCGGAATGGGAGGAGGGAGGAGGTTAGGAGGGAGAGGGAGAGGAGTTGAATGTTGGGGAGGTGAGGTAGGAGGAGGGAGAGGGAGGAGGAGGAGGAGGAGCGGGAGGGGGGAGGGGAGGGGGGGAGGGGGAGGAGGGGGAGGGGGAGGGGAGGGAGGGGAGGGGGGGTGAGGGGTAGGGGTAGGGAGGAAGGGGAGGGGGAGGGGGGGGGGTAGGGGTGGGGTAGGGGGGGGGGGGGGGGGGGGGAGGTAGGGCGTAAGGGGTAGGGGTAGGGGGGGAGGTGGAAGGGGTAAGGGTGGGGGAACGGGGGAGGGGGGGGAGGGGGGGGAGGGATGAAGGG
>JAJSRW010001485.1:0-26145 GCA_022414725.1 Microglena sp. YARC | reverse complement strand
AGAGTTAGTAGCTTTTTCTCCCTCCAGCATTGTGCAAGAACTTTCCCCTTGCTGTCAAGAGCACCTGTCGCTGCGCACCAACGTGGGAGGTCTACTGTGGTGAGTCAGCCGACTCTGTCAGGAAATGTTCGCAATCTGCGGTCATATTCCATTTCCCATGTCGGATCATTTGAATCTTGACCTCTGGCAATTCTTCGCCAATTTACGCCATTGAAAACAATGTCGCTCTCCGCATATGTGTCCATAGCACAGTACGTCTCATTAGCAACAGCCTTTGTGACATCCGCGAATGAAAAAATGCTCGCTGAAGTCATCTCTCCTTCGCCGCTAAACTGAGCACCCTGGCAATAGTATCTACTAAATCTCAGCAACTTGACTGCAACTTCTTCACACTGCGAATTCGAGAAACATCGTCGTCGCATTGTGGCATTGGTGTCTTTATTTAAAATTTGCTGAAGCACCGCGTGGGTTAAAGTTGAAATGGATGACATCCTAGGCGATGCTGTTTTTCCAAGTTCAGATTCTGACGTTTTGATCTTTTATCCATCGCGGGATGGCTCTAGTATTGTTGCTGGTGAGAGTGAACTATGGTATTGGTTTCTTTAACTGTGTGCGGTCTCCGAATCTGTAATACATGTCTGTCTCTGTCTAAGAAGAAGCTTATAGGTTTAGTTAATTGACAGTTGCGTATTTTTCGCGGCGTCAGGTTCGTAGCTTTTTAACAGTGTGGGTCGTACTTTTTAATGATCGGAATGTCAGTCTTGATGGATTGGTGCAGGGAACAGGTCCGAGTGCTTTTTAGGCGAAGAGTTCGTGTAGTGAATGCGCAAGATCGTTTGTCGATGTTCATCGTTGCTCCATGTTTTCCTATTTTCAGTATTGCGGGGTATAGCCCACAGTGAAGTAGTGAGGAGAGACAGATAATGTGGTATGTTATAGTGTGTGCGGGTGGGTAGCGAATGTAGGATGGGAGGGGGTGATAGGGGTGAGAGCCGTTTGGAGAGGATGGGTGGGTAGTGGGCTTGTGGGTATGGGCTGGGGTGGGGAAATAGACGGATAGGAAGTCATCGGAAGAATTATGATTCAAGTTTGAAGGAGGTTATCAGAGTTTAATAGTTATAGTTTTTGGTGGGCGAGGGGGATAAACATGGTTGGGTGGGGGTAGGTGGTGGAGTATTATGCTGGAAGGGAGAGGTCCGGGGGTATGGGTGGTCCGGGGGCGGTGACTGGTGGTGGCTTCTGCAGGCTTTCCTTACTGTGGGTGTACTGATCCAAGAATGTGGCTTTGTGGTCGCACAAGAGGGAGACCATAAGCGCAACCGCGGATATTGCGTCCGTGGGTCACTTGATGTTTGTCCGTCAAGTTGCATGCACTGCAGAGAAAACGTCGTTTTGCAACTCCCAGCAAAACAGGTGAGGCCAACAGGGAAGGAGGAAAGGGGGGGGAGGGGGCGGATAGATAGGTGTATCGGCTTGTCGGTGTGTTGAAAGTTCTGGGGGTGGGGCGTGGGTCTTCAAGGTGCTAAACCAGTATGTAACCAGCCACCTTGAAAAACGGTGTGTGGCCAAAGGACAAACCGGGTCACCGTACTATGTATTTGGGGCGCGGGGGGGGGGTGGGCGTGGAGCCGGGTGTGCCGGGGGGGGGGCGGGGGGGGTGGGGGCCCGGGGGTCTTGTGTGAGAGTAGGTGTGGCCACGCGCCGGCCACACGTCGCTGACCGTACTAGTATACTATATTATATATACGATATATATGTAAAATGAAGCCTGTGAAGCGCATTGCTACATAATGTTTTCGGCAATTGTTACCACTCGGACATCTGATGAAAACCTGATGAAAAAAACAAGCACTAAGTTCCTGGATGCGCTGCCTTTTCCCCCCCCCCACACACCACACACACACACACACACACACACAGGTGTGCCAAGATACACCTGTACATGAAGCATGTAAAGCAGTGCCTACCTGTTGGAGAACACTATCTCCAAGTTCCTGTCACAACACATCCACACACAACAACAACACACACACACACACCAACACACACCTACACACACTAGCACCCACACACTCACCCACACACCCAGGTGCTAAGATACACCTGTACATGAAGCATGTGTTGTAATCGGCAATTGTACCACTCGGACATCTGATGAAAACCTGATGAAAAACACAAGCACTAAGTTCCTGGATGCGCTGCCGCTCCCCCCCCCCCCCCCACACACACACACACACACACACACACACACACATACATCCACCCACCGCAGGTGCTAAGATACCTGTACATTGAAGCCTGTGCTACCTAATGGAGAACACCATCTCCAAGTTTCTGCCCACACATCCACACACACCGACCCGCCCCACACACACTCACCCACACACTCACCTACACACACTCACCCACACACCCAGGTGCTAAGTTACCTGTACATGAAGCCTGTGAAGCAGTGCTATCTAAATGAAGAACACAAGCACCAGAGTTAATGCCCACACACTCACCCACACATCCCCCCCCCCCACACACACACACACACACACACACACACACCCACACACACCTACACCTACACACACACCAACACACACCCACTTCCACCCCCACACCCACACTCACCCACACACCCACACCCACACCCACACACACCCCCACACACACACACACCCACACACACACACACACCTACACACACACCAACACACACCCACTGCCACCCCCACCCCCCCACACACACACACACCTACACACACACCAACACACAACCCACTGCCACCACACACACCAGGTGCTGCAATACCTGTACATGAAGCCTGTCAAGCAGTGCTATCTAATGAAGAACACCAGCACCAAGTCCCTGCCCACCCACACACACACTCACTCGCACACACACACACTTCACCCCCCCCAGCCACCACCACCACCACCACCACACACACACACACACTCACCCACACACCTAAACACACACCTACACACACACCAACACACACACTTGCCACCTCCCCCACACACCCAGGTGCTGCAATACCTGTAACATGAAGCCTGTCAAGCATCTAAATCAAGTCAAAGCTATCTAATGAAGAACACCAGCACCAAGTTCCTAGATGCACACCCACACACACCAACCCACACACACACACTCACCCACACACACCAACCCACCACACACCACTCACCCACACACACACCCAGGTGCTAAGATACCTGTACATGAAGCCTGTCAAGCAGTGCTATCTAATGAAGAACACCAGCACCAAGTTCCTGCCCACACACACCCACTCACCCCCCCCCCCCCCCACACACACACACCCCCCACACACACACACACAATCACCCACACACCTATACACACACCTACACACACACCAACACACACACACTGCCACCCCCCCACACACCCAGGTGCTGCAATACCTGTACATGAAGCCTGTCAAGCATCTAATCAAGTCAAGCTATCTAATGAAGAACACCAGCACCAAGTTCCTAGATGCACACCCACACACACCAACCCACACACACCAACCCACACACACACACTCACCCACCCACACCAACCCCCACACACACACTCACCCACACACACACCCAGGTGCTAAGATACCTGTACATGAAGCCTGTCAAGCAGTGCTATCTAATGAAGAACACCAGCACCAAGTTCCTGGATGCGCTGATCGGGTCATCACGCATTGAACTGTTCAGTTCAAATGTGCAGCTCTTGTACCCTGGTGACCTGGTCAATTCCTTGTACATCATCATGGATGGAGAGGTGCAGATCATTCCAAAGGAGGGCACGTCAAGTTTCTCCAGGTATGCTTACCGGTTTTCTGTTTCGTGCGATGCGTTGAAAATTGAGCGCCTCGTTGCGACCCCCCGGGGATTCGCGCTCTGCTGGGTTCGGGTGGGGGGGTATTTCTGACTAGTTTATCCGATCCCATGCGTCGACATGCAGCACATGTACCCCGGTGATCTGGTCAACTCCTTGTACATTATCATGGATGGGGAGGGGCAGATCATTTCAAAGGAGGGCACGTCATTTTCTCCAGGTATGCATACTGCTGTTGTGTTTCGTGCGATGCGTTGAAAATTGGGCGACTCGATGCGACCGCCCTGGGATCCGCTCCACGGGGTTTGGGGGGGCACTTCTGACTAGTTTAGCTAGAACCATGCGTTGCCATGCAGCTCTTGTATGGAGGTGACATGGTCAACTCGGTGCGCCCCCCCGGTGCGACGCCCCACCCCCCCCCCCCCCCCCCCCCCCCCCCCTGCAACATGAGGAAGTAACACCGAATCGTGGTGTAACACCCCACCCACCACCTTGCAAAGCGCGGAGCCCAGGGAGTTCAGGGGCATTTTCTGACTACTGAACATTATCATGGGAGGCACGGTGTGAATCGACCCAAAAGAAGGCACGCATCCGCACGTATGCTAAAGTGAATGATTGTCCAGGTATTACTCCAGATATGCTTGCTGTGTTTTTGTTTTGTGCGATGCATCGCAAATTGAGCGACTTGGTGCGACACTGGGCTCCGCGCTCCGCAGGGGTCTTGGGGGGGGAGGGGGTCTTGGGGGGGGGGGGCATTTTCTGACTAGTTTTACCCGGACCCTTGCGTTGCTATCCAGCTCTTGTACGGGGGGTGACCTGGTCAACTCCTTGAGCATGAAGGGGGGGGCCTGAGGGGGGGGTCTTTCTGAAAGAAAGCTTTGGAGGCAGACTGTCTTTTCCTACGGGCAGTCGCACTAATTGTTACCCAAATTAATCATCGTGTGAAATTGAAATGAGAAGAGTCTATGAATTATTGTTGCCCATAGTGCAGATCATTCCAAAAGATTCACATCAAGTTTCTCCAGGTAAACTGCTGATCTCTCTTTTCGACAAGTTCTGTGCAGCGTCGCAAGCAGCTATATTCCTAACCATGATATATCGCGCACGCGCGATATATAATGTGTATTGCCGTTTTGGTCCATCGCGCCCCAAGGTGTGTGTAATGTTCCCAAATGCTACACCTGGGCATCGGGCGCCACGATGTTCAATGTTTCCACCTTCCCAAATGCTACACCTGGGCATCAGGCGCCACGATGTTCAATGTTTCCACCTTCCCAAATGCTACACCTGTGTATCGGGCGCCACGATTTTTAATGTTTCCACAGTATGAAGGCATCGCGCGCTTTCACCAGCAAGTTGGTGAGGTGGCCCCTGGGCAAGAGCCACGTGGCCACTGGGCACGCTACAGCCGTCCACCAACTTCGAAAATATAAAGCTCGAGCCCAGCTGCTGCGGTCAATATGAAAGGGAATATGAAAGAGAAATATGAAAGGCCAAAATGAAAGGGAAACGAGGTAACTGCAGCTTTTTTTTGCCTGCCCAATACTAGAATCGGGCAAGCCAAAAAGGCTGACCGATTTTTAACGTTTCCACCAACCCAAATGCTACACCTAGGCATTGGGCGCCACGATTTTTAATGTTTCCATTCTGGAAAATGCTACACCTGGGCATTGGGCGCCACGATTTTTAATGTTTATGCTCAAATCCTTTGGAATATCACTGTTTGCAAGCAAAGCTAACAAGTTCTATGCAGCGTCGCAAGCAAAGCTATACATTGGCGGAGAGTATTCGCAACGGAGCGACGGGTGGCAACAGAAGCAAGTTAGTTAAGAGACCATTGGCTGACTTGTCAGGCTTTGTCTCGGTCAAACAGTCGGTCAGACGGTCGGACGGACAAATGGGTAACCCTGGGGGCTCCCGCCCACTTGAAGAGGGGGCTCCCCCAAAAAATGGTGGAGAGTGTTCGCAATAGACCGACAGGATGCACCTGTGCAGATTGCAATGGAAGGAAGTCAGTTACGAGACCGTTGGCTGGCGTGTCAGGCTCCATCTCGGTCAGACGGTCGGTCGGTCGCGGTCGGTCAGTCGCACAGACAGACAAATGGGTAAACCTGGGGGCCTGGGGGGTCCTGCCACCATGAAGAGGGGGCTCCGCCAAAAATGTAAAGTAAGATTCCTAGTACTGACTGCCCGGAAAGAATCTTGTATTTTTTACACCCCCCACCACTACCCTTACCTGGCCATAGACCCCCCCCCCCCCCCCCCCCCCCCCCCCCCCCCCCCCCCCCTACACACACACATCTGCCCATCAACCTAATCAACCCCCCACACACACACACACACACACACCTGCCCATCAACCCTCCCCACCCTCCACACACACACATTCCGCATACACACACACACACCCATCGATCTTCACCCCCATCCCCCCCCCCCCCCCCCCCCCCCCCCCCCCATCCCCCCACACACACCCCACACACACACACATTCCGCATACACACCACACACCTGCCCATTGACCCCCACACACACACCCCCACATACCCCCCCACACACCTGCCCATCAACCCAATCACCCCCCACCCGCCCACACCCACACCCGCACACCTGCCCATCGACCCCACCCCACCCCACCCCACCGCAGGCCGAGTGTGAGGCGAGACAGTGCCGCGGGGGAAGAAGACTCCATGCAATCTCAATTATCGAAGTCTCAAGGCTCAAATATCTACGGAAAACCAAGCCTGCTGAGCACGAGGGGAAGCCAGGGCAAGCCAAGCCTGTCGAGCATGAAGGGGAGCGGGATGAAGGGTGACATGAGTCTGACAAGCATCACTGGTTTTAGTGGGGAGGGCTATAACCTCGCCCGATCCAAGTCGGAGACCTACGGCGAGGTTGCGTTCTTCACAGAGAACCCCAGTGATGAGGCTGTGATCACCAGTACCATTGTGAAGGTGCTGTCGCTGAGCAAGGAGCACTGGGATCGGTTGAGTCATGAGTTCCCACTCATGAACCACCTCATCCTGAACAACATGATGCACAGGACTTCCAAGGTGGGTGGAGAGAGGCAGGCCGGTAGGGGGGGGGGGGGGGGAAGAGGCAGGCCAGTAGGGGGGGGGAGTGGAGAGGGATGGAGAGAGGCAGGCCGCCAGGGGAAGGGAGGGGGGGGGGGGGGGGGGGGGGGGGGGGGGGGCACTGGGATCGGCTGCTTTATGAATTCCCACTCATGAATCCCCTCATCCAGAACAACATGATGCACAGGACTTCGAAGTTGGGTGGAGAGGGCAGGGCGGTAAGGGGAGTGGAGAGGGATGTAGAGAGGCAGGGGGGGAAGGGGGGGAGGGGGGGGGCTGCAATCCAATCGCAACTCCAGCTCATATAGTCATATCCAATATAACCCAATCTCAACCCCAGCTCCAGCCCAATCCAATATAACCCTATTATGGTTGCAGGGCCTTGTGCGAATGACGTTTGAGACTGTTTTGTCGACCCCAATCCCGACCTCAATCTCAGCTCCAGCCCAATCTAATCTAACCCTATCATGGTTGCAGGGCCTTGTGCGAATGATGTTTGAGACTGTTATGTCGACCCCAATCGCCTCCGACAGCATGAGAGATGACATAACAGAGCTGATGAATTTGGATGAAGAGGAAGCCACGGACATCAACAACTTAAAGACTGGGCTGGTGAAGGATGTCAAAGGTAAGTCAAAATATATGAACAAGTTCTTTGCAGCTTCGCAAGCGACGCTAAAAAATGGCGGAGAGTGCTCGCGACGGAGCGGCAGCGACAGGTGGCAACGGAAGCCAATTAATTACGAGACCGTTGGCTGACGTGTCGGGCTTCGTCTCAGTCAGACGCAGACGGTCGCGGTCAGTCGCGGTCGGTCGGTCGGACGGACACGTGGGTAAACCTGGCCGTGGGGGCTCTCGCCTCCTTGACGAGGGGGCTCCGTCAAGTCCAAGGCTTGCGACGCGTAAAAGTGTGCAGCTCTGATGATGCCTGAAGAAAAGGAGACCCTCACAATGTTGCAGGTAGTGACAGCCTGCCTCACTCCATTCCTCCCCACTCACCCCCACCCATCCCCACTCACCCACCCACCCCCACTCACCACCCACCCACCCACCCATCCCCAATCCATGCGTGCAGCTCTAATGATGCCTGAAGAAAAGCTGAAGTTCAACCGTGATGTTGAGGTGGCCCATGCTGTACAGCTGTACATGAAAAAGCACATCGCAGGACAGACTGATGCCCTCTTGAACGCGTGTCGCTCAGGAGACACCGATGGCATCAAAAGGCTCATGGATCAGAAAGGTATGATGATGCCCATAGCATGATGCCCACACGTACACACTTTCTCCCCTGTGCCCCCCCCCCCCCCCCCCCCCCCCCCCCCCCCCACACACACACACACACACACACCTCCTGTCCTGGCACACCCACACTCACACATCTCCCCTCCTGTGCCCCCCAACCCCCCACACACACAACTCCCATCCTGCACCCCCACACTCACACATCTCCCCTCCTGTGCCCCCTCCACCCCCACACACCCCCACACACATCTCCCGTACTGCACTCACTCACACATCTCCCCTCCTGTGCCCCACCACCCACCCACCCACACTCACACCCACGCACCCACATGCACACTCCTCCCGTCCTGTTACACTCATACATCTCCCCTCCTGTGCCCCCCCCCCCCACCCCACCCCACCCCTCTCCCTCCCCCCCGCAGTCAACCTCGACTGCATGGACTATGATCTACGAACAGGCCTCATGCTTGCAGCAGCCCATGGACATGCAGAGTGCTTGAAGCAGATGTTAGAGGCAGGCGCCGACCCTAACCTGCTGGATGCAATTGGCTGCAGTGCTCTCTGGTAAGCCCCCCTTATTAATTCTGGTTTTTAATTAATCTCGTACTAATGTATTATGTATTTTTGTGTTATCTCTGAGACAGTTGTTCATTTTAATTCATTCCGTAGTACTTTACTATTTGTGTGTTAGTTGTTCATTTTAATTCATTTAAAGCATGATTGGGTCTAGATGTAGCTAAGGCGTGCTTATTGTCATGCCATGCTTGATGCAGCCACTGGCCTTGAGGCCTAAAAAGTGCTAACAAGTTCAATGCAGCGTCGCCTGCGACGCTAAAAAATGGCGGAGAGTGATCGCGAGGGAGCGACAGGTGGCAACGGAAGCGATTTAGTTACGAGACCGTTGGCTGACGTGTCGGGCTTCATTGCGGTCAGACGGATGGATGGACGAACGGACAAATGGGTAACACTGGGAGCTCCCGCCCCCCAGAAGGGGGGGCTCCGCCCAAAATAATCAGCACTGATGACCTGAAGCCCAAGCAATCGTTTTACCAGCGCCCTGTGGTAATTGGCGGAGCTCCCCCTTCTGGGGGGCGGGAGCCCCCAGGGTTACCCATTTGTCCGTCCAACAAACCGACCAACTGACCAAAAAATTGAAGCCTGACATGTCAGCCAACGGTCTCGTAACTTACTCGCTTCCGTTGCCACCTGTTGCTCCGTCGCGAGCACTTGCCGCCATTTTTTGCGTCGCATGCGGCGCTGCATAGGACTTGTCCCCCCTCATTTAAATCATGATTGTATCTATCCGTTGCTTACGTGTTCTAAGTGTAGTACCTTAATCCTTATTGTGGTACTTATTGTGGCACCTTATTTATTATTGTACGACCTTATTTAAGTACCTCATTGTGGGACTTCATTTATTATTGAAGTACCTTATTGTGGGACTTCATTTATTATTGTCACTTATGTTAGTACCAGATTTATTATTATGACACAGTTATGGCACCTTATTTATTATTGTAGTACTTTATATTAGTACCGTACTTCTCATTGTAGTGCCTTACTTCTTATTGTAGTACCTTATCAAAGTACCGTATTTCTTCCCCCAGGGAGGCAGTTGACAAGAGCTGTCCAGCTTCGGCTGAAGTGCTCCGCAAACACGGAGCCAAGCTGTGTCTTTACTCAAACACTCAAACAAGCACCCACCCACTCACTCAAACAAGCACCGCCCACCTATGCCCCCACCCGCCCACCCACCCACCCACCTATGCCCCCACCCACCCGCCCACCCACCCACTCAACCAAGCACCGCACACCCATACATATTTCTTCCCCCAGGGAGGCAGTTGACAAAGAGCCGTCCAGTTTTCAGCTGAAGTGCTCCGCAAACACGGAGCCAAGCTGGGGCTGACTCCGGACCTGGAGAGCCACATGATCTTCCAGTGTGTGACGACGGGCAACAAGGAAAAGCTGGAGAGCTACTTGAAGATGGGCGCCAACCCCAACTTGGCGAATGTAGACGGCCGCACTGCCTTGCACATTGCCTGTCGTGGGGGGCAGCAGCACATGGTACGCTAGCTAGCGACAACAATGTGCATGACATGACATGTACATATAAAAGCTAGTCACTTGCACATTGTGTGTAGTGGGGGGCAGCAGCAAATGGTACACTTGCTAGCGACAACAATGTGCATGACATAACATGTAAACATTATAATAGCTTCCCATAGTTTTTCATTCCTTGCACATTGCATGCCGGGGGGGGGGGGGGGAGGGGGAGGGGGGGGCAGCAGCAGCAGGTGGTACTCTAGCTTGTGACACCAATGTGTACCACAAGGCATGTACACATAAAAGCTAGTGACTTAACCATAGCATGCGGCAGGGGCTGCAGCAAATGGTATGATAGGAAGTGACACCAATGTGCATGACATTACATGTACATAGAAAAGCTAGTGACTTCAACATTGCATGCAGTGGGGACTGCAGCAGATGGTATGCTAGCTAGCGTCACCAATGTGTACCACATGGCATGTACACATGAAAGCTAGTGACTTCAACATTGCATGCAGCGGGGACTGCAGCAGATGGTATGCTAGCTAGCGTCACCAATGTGTACCACATGGCATGTACACATGAAAGCTAGTGACCTTAACGTTGCATGCAGCGGGGACTGCAGCAGATGGTATGCTAGCTAGCGTCACCAATGTGCATGACATTACATATACACATTATAATAGCTTCCCATAGTTTTTCATTCCTTGCACATTGCATGCCGTGGGGGGCAGCATCTGATGGTACCCTAGCTAGCGACGCCAATGTGTACCACATTGCATGTACACATAAAAGCTAGTGACTTCAACATTGCATGCGGCGGGAGGCAGCAAATGGTAAGCTAGCTAGCGACACCGATGTGCATTACATTACATGTAAACATTATAATAGCTCCTCGTAGCTTTTCATTCCTTGCAGGTGGCAGATGGCACGCCAGCGTATGGCACGCCAGCTAGCGACACTAATATGCATTACAGTACATTTAACTATATTCATAGGAAAAGCTGGAAAGCTACTTGAATATGGGAGCCAACCCCGTTAACAACTTAACCTTGACTTTTTGACCTTGGCCTGCTCAACAGGATCTGGTGGATGTCCTGCTCGACTACGGGGCCCAGCCCTCGACAAGGGACAAGTTTGGTCGCACGCCCTTGCTAGAGTCGGTGGACAAGAGCAACCTTCATGTGTTGGACTCTCTCTTGGACAAGGACGCCTGCTTGAATCTGGAGCCCTCCATGGAGCTGCGCCACATGATGCATATTATCAGCACTGCCGACAACGCCAGGCTGCGCATGTTCTTGAGGGCGGGCGCTGATCCCAATATATGTAACAGTCTAGGCCGCACCCCCATGCATGTGGCTGCTAGGATGGGCAACCTACAAGCGGTAAGATACACAAATCTCTCTCTCTCTCTCTCTCTCTCTCTCTCTCTCTCTCTCTCTCTTTCTCTCTCTCTCTCTCTCTCTCTCTCTCTCTCTCTGGTGAACGGTGGAACACAACTAAGCTGCAGTCTCTCTCTCTCTTGTGAACCCTTCAGGTGAAGGAGCTAGTTGAGTACGGAGCTGACATCAATCAACAAGACGAGAGTGGAGTGAAGCCCATTGGTGATGCACAGCAGGTGAATTAGGAATGGTCTTCTTTCTTGCTTGGCTTGCTTTTGCTTGCTTGGCTTTGCTATGCTTTGCTTCCTTGCTTTACTTGGCTTGGCTTGGCTATGCTTTGCTTTGCTTCCTTGTTTTACTTGGCTTGGCTTGGCTATGCTTTGCTTTGCTTTAATTCCTTGATTTGCTCGCTTGCTTTGGTGGGTTTGGGTTGCTTTGGTGGGTGGACAAAAGTGGGGTGGAGCCCGTTGGTGATGCACAGCAGGTTAACTAGGCATGGTCTTCTTGCTTGCTGGGTTTGCTTTTGCTCGCTTGCCTCGGCTTGGCTATGCTTTTCTGCTTTGATTTGATTTGCTTCGCTTCGCTTTGCTTTGCTTCCTTGTTTTGCTTCCTTGCTTTGGTGGGTTTGGGTTGCTTTGGTGGGTGGACAAAAGTGGGGTGAAGCCCATTGGTGATGCACAGCAGGCTAAATAAGAACCTATGGTTTAAGAGCTAATTGGTATTTTTGGCAGAGCCCCCTCTTCAAAGGGGCGGGAGCCCCCATGTTTACCCATTTGTCCGTTTGTCCGACCGGAAAAAACTAAAATTGAAGCCCGACACGTCAGCCAACGGTCGCGTAACTAACTCGCTCCGGTCAGCTCCATCGTTGCCACCTTTCGTTCCGTTGCCAACACACTCCGCCAATTTTCCGCGTCACTTGCGACGCTGCATAGGACTTGTTTATCTAAGGTCTTCTTGCTTGCTTTTTCTTGCTTGGCTTGGCTTCCTTGCTTTGGTGGGTTGGGTGGATTGGATTGTTGCATGCTTTTTCAGCCAACTCTGGGCTGCTCACTATCTTCAAATCCGAAGTCCCCCCGCGGAAACCAGCTAGCGTAGTATGCTGAACATTCCGGTCCGATTAGGGCTGGTGGGTTGATCAGATGTATTAAGCTCATGTGGAAAGTTGGGTGATGGTGTCATTTTGGTTAGAAGTTGACCTCAATGGTGTCATGCCCACGATGCCCACGATGCCCACGATGGTGTCATTTTGGTTAGAAGTTGCCCTCTCTTTGGGTGCACCGTCCTTTATTTACTCAGCTGGTTCCCGGACCATCCGACTTTTCCACGGGTAAGGACATCCCTTTATGTGTAGGAATGGCTACTAATATTAGTGTTTGGAAAACTAATATTAACTAATATTATTATAGTGTCACAATGATATTAGTTTTTCAAATAAATTCAAAATTCTAGTGAGACGGCTCGTCCGACTAATATTATTTAATATTATTTATTCCAGGTTTATTTACATATATTATATAACATAGCTGACCCCTGGGAAAGGGCCATTCCAGCTCCGAATTCATGAATCTATTGCATAAGATGAATTGGAATGATTGGGTTGCATGGAATGGCCTGGAATGGAATGGGTGAAAGAATCGCATGGAGTCTGTCAGTGCATGGAATGGTTGCGGAGACGCAAATAATTACAGGGATTTGTAGGCAGGGCAGTGTAGAGCTCCACATCTGGAACCTGAAACAGTCATGGAAATAGGGAAACACGTTACACCAGGATGTGTGTGTGCAGACACAAATGAAATACAGGGATTTGTAGGCAGGGCAGTGTAGAGCTCCACATCTGGGACCTGAAACAGCCATGGGCATTGGGAAACCAAGCGTTTACCAAGCGGTACCAAGCGGTTAACCAAACCAAGCCAACCAAGTTAACCAAACCAAACCAAGCGGTTAACCAAGCGGTAGTCTGCAGGGTAATTCAAAGCGCGCGCTTTTGAGCGTTGACTTTTTGACCCCCACTGCGCTGTAAGCGCAGTTTTTTGCAACCCCTTGTGGGCGCTGCAAGCAATTTGTGCGCTTTTTGCACTACAAAGCGCAGTTTTTTTGTTTTCAAGTGCGCTAAAGCGCTAGCTAATTTGGCCATTTGAAGAACCCTTGTAGTCTGAGCTCAGGTGCAGTAGGGGTCTCCGAAAGCAAAACCTATAGTAACCAATTCCCCGGTGCAGGCGAAGCGGAAGGGTCTCTCAATCTCATGTCCCGTGGCAAGGCGTCACAATTTCTAATTTGTATTTTGAATGGTTGCAGGTGGGAGCTAGTCTAGTCGTGGAAATACCATCACACCTTTTCCACTCGTTAAATCCAACTACCCACCAATCGTAACCACCCCACCCCATCATACCCCATACCCACCCCACTAACCTGCACCAACCCCAACCCCACCACATGCAGGTGGGAGCTAGTCAAGTCGTGGAGTATCTGGAGGGTCAGCCAAAGGCGATTGACGAGAAGAAGAAAAAGAGGCTGAGTTCGGTAGCCCGATCCATCATGCTGGTACAGAATATGACGGGGTCTCCATCAAGTGAGTTGGCTGAGGGTATAGGTAATGATAACACCTGGTGGGGCGTGGTGTTCAGGAAACCCGTCGTACACGGGCAGAGAACGGTCTACCACCTCGACTGGACAAGCTACCATCGCGGTTGAGAACGACCTGCAACGCTAAGGGTGACCGTAGGGGGTATCGAACCCCCAACCCTTTGCTGTTGAAGTGATTTGGTGTACCATTAGACCAATCGAATCACTGAAACGGGCTGCTGAGGGTATAAGTACATGCATCAACACTGTACAAGTTCAAGAAGTGCTAAGTTTTCTTGGATTCACGCGATTTCCAGCCTGGCACCATGAAAGAGGTCGAGAACTTTCCTCAGTTGCCTTCGCGCGGTGGTCTGAGCTCAGCTGCAGTAGTCGTCTGCGAAAACAAAACCCACGGTAGCCTTCCCCAGGGCATTCAAACGGGAAGGTTCCCTCGACCTCACGCCCTGTTGCAAGGAGTTCCATTTTTGATAATGATGATGATGATGATGATGATTGCATTTTCCTGGTGCCCTACTGCACTCCAAATGTGCCCTCGGTTTGACGGAGTCAAGGGGGACTTATGAACATCATGCACACAGAAGAAAAGAAAAATAAATTATTGGATGTGCCATTCTGATTGGTGAAAAAATTCGTCGGTCATCCGACTACATAAATCCATTTTTGGCTGTCGTTAACCCTGGCTCGGATCCTGCTCTCGATTCCGGTGCCACCTGTCGCTCCGATAGCCTACACTCTCTGCCAATTTTCCTAACACTTGTTTGCGTCGCGCCTAGGACTTGTTCAATTTTATATACTTGGTTTCCTTTGATGGCTCAGAAACATCTACTTGTAGAGAATGGTGATCTGCCTTTATGAGAAAAAGTGTTGGCTTCCTTGAGCCACCCCCCTTCAGTTGTTCCCCATATAACCTTGCATGTTGTTGCTGCTGCCCAGCTCCTGCATCTGCTGCTCCTATTGCTGTTGCTACTTTCCTGCTCCTGCTGCTCCTTTCCTGCACTTGCTCCTGTTCTTGCTCCCTTCCTGCTGCTCCTCATTGCTATTGATACTGTTGGCCGGAGCTGAGACCTAATCGTGCTCTATCCCCAACCGCACGCAGGGAATCCTTCTTGTTCAAACCTGCCATCAGTGTTCGATGTGGCCAGCACATTCTCGCGTAGCCAACTACCAGAGCTCGCAATCAACAATGAGCTTGACATGGAAATGAATGGGCTGCTCATGGAGTTACCCGCCCTGAAACCGAGGCCCCCAAGTAACGCCAACAGCCCAAGAGGAGAAATCCAAGAGGGTGCTGCGTCCAACAGGTTTGAGTTCGCAGGCAGGCGTCGCTCCACCGTCTCCTTCCATGCAATAAAGGCCGGAAAAGATACTGCATCAGCAGCTGCTGCATCAGCAGTGAGGGGCACTGGTTCTCGCCTGTCAGCAGCTGCTGCTGCTGCCGCTGCCGCTAGTTCACGCCTTTCAGCAGCAGCTGCAGCAGCTGCAGTTAGGGGCCTTGGTTCTCGCCTTTCAGCAGCTGCTGCAAATACAGCTACAACGGGGGGCACTGGTTCTCGCGTTTCCGCAGCTGGTTCAAGTACTGCTACAGCAGGGGGCATTGGCTCCCGCCTTTCCGTAGCTGCTGCTGCTGCTGCTGCCGCTGGTTCTCGCCTTCCCGCAGGAGGCACTGCTTCTCTCCAAGCCTCGAGGGGCGCTGGAGCTCTCCCTTCATGGGAGAGCACCGGTTCTCTCCTTGCCATGCCACGAGAGAACTTTGGTTCTCGCCTCGCCTCGGGGAGCACTGGTAATCTCGCCGCCTTGGGTACCAGCGAGTCCGGCTCTGAGTCTACTCCCCGCCAAGGGATCACTGACGTTCTGAGGGTGATGTCCTCGTCATTCCAAGCGAGAAAAGATGCACAAAGTGACCCTGTGGTTCCAGGCCCCCCCTTGGTTCCAGGCCCCCCCATGAACAAGAGCCACCCCTTGGTTGCAGGCCCCCCCAAGAGCGAGGCCCCTCCCGGGCGTGGTCGTGTCTCCAAGCTAATCGGGTCTCCAAGTGTTCCGGTTGCGTCACTTGTGATTGCAGGCCCCCCCACAAACGTGGGCCCCCCCTTGGTCACAGCCCCCCCCACGAACGAGGCCCCTCCCGGGCGTGGACGTCTCTCCAAGCTCATCGGGTCTCCTAGCGATCGGGTTCGGTCGCCTAGGGCTCAGTCGAGCCTCGAAGACATTCCGTGGATAGACTCTGCAGCCTATGAGAGCACTCCCGAGCCTGAGGGGGCTGAAGAGGCTGCTGCTGGCACCACTGTTGAGGTGAAGCCCGCCCCGGCCAAGTTGGAGGGTGTGGAAGGTACTGCTCCATGATTGGCACTGATTGATTGATTGATTGATTGATTGATTGATTGATTGATTGATTGGCGTTAGGGGGCTGATGAGGCTCCTGGTGGCACCACTGTTGAGGTGAAGCCCGTTCCGGCCAAGTTGGAGGGTGTAGAAGGCACTGCTCCATGATTGGCACTGATTAATTGATTGATTGATTGATTGATTGATTGGCGCTAGGGGGCTGAAGAGGCTGCTGCTGGCGCAAATGTCGAGCTGAAGTCAGCCCCGGCCAAGTTGGAGGGTGCAGAAGGTACTGCTCCATTATTGGCACTGATTGATCGATTGATGGATGGATTGATTGGCGCTAGGGGGCTGAAGAGGCTGCTGCTGGCTCCTGGTGGCACAACTATTGAGCTGAAACCCGTCCCGGCCAAGTTGGAGGGCGAGGAAGGTGCTGCTCCATTATTGGCACAGGTTAGCCCTAGTCAGCACTACATGCATGTGCTGCTAGTCAGCACTACATGCATGTGCTGCATCGCAGGGAGGGATCCTATTAGTAACGAGGCACCCTCCATTTCCACCGCCACAGAAAACAAAAAACAAGGCAAAAGGCAAGAAAGACGCAAAAAGCAAGAAAGAAACGAAGCAAAGAAGAATCAGAGAGCAAGGAGGAAACCAAGGCAAGCAAAAAAACAAAGCAAAAGGCAAGAAGGAAGCAAAAAGCAAGAAAGATACGAGGCAAAAAAGAAGCAAAATGAAAGAAAGAAAGCATGAAAGCAAAGCGGAAGAGCAAAGGAGAAAAGTAAAGCAAAATCAGCCATGGGAAAAAGCAAGCAACGTGTAAAAGGTGTCGATCCGTAATTGGCCCTCCGTGATTGCCGCTCCGTGATTGGCCCTGATTGGCACTAGCCAGTACTTCATGCATGTGCCGCTAGTCAGCAGTACATGCGTGTGCTGCCCTAGTCAGCACCACATGCATGTGCTGCATTGCAGGGAGGGATCCTATCAGTAATGAGGCACCCACTACCCCCCCCCCCCCACACACACACACACACACACACACATACACATACACACACATCACCACACGACCACCACCACACACGCACACACACACACTGGGTGCACTTCTATTTGCGCTTAATTCTTATGTTCTTTATGGTCGTTTGGGCATTGAATCTGATTGTATATTTGTAAACATAATATTATTTTTATGACTTTCCACCGCCACACACCTACACACACACACACGCAAGTTCTGCTGAGAAGCCAGTGTGGGCGCAAACAATGTGTGTGTGTAGTGTGTGGATATATGTTTGTTGTGTAATATGTGGTGATGGTGATGCCCCCACCCAACCAGCACACACAACCAGCACACACACACACACTGCACAGCACACCCACACAGCACACACACACACACACACGCACACACAACCAGCACACACACACACAGTTTCTACTGAGAAGCCAGTCATAGTGAGTAACCTCCACCTTTTGTATGACTTTTCACTCCCCCCCACACACATATGCACACACAATATGCACACACACACAAGTTATGTTGAGAATCTAGTCTAAGTAAAGTGAGTAACCTCCACCTTTTGTATGCATCACGTCTGTGGGGTTTGGGACGCCATTTCTGACTAGTTTAGTCAGACTCATGCAGCAACGCCGCTGTAAGAAATAAGTTAATGCAGCGTCGCCTGCGGCGCTCAAAAATGGCGGAGAGTGATCGCGATGGAGCAACAGGTGGCAACGGAAGCGAGTTAGTTACGAGACCTTTGGGTGACGTGTCAGGCTTTGTCACGGTCAGACGGTCGGTCGGTCGAACAGACAAATGGGTAACACTGGGGGCTCCCGCCCCCCAGAAGGGGGGGCACCGCCAAAAATGTGTCCTAGAATCGGAAGATATTCTTTGATGAATATATTTGTGTGTGATTTCGTTTGTTAGGGTTCAGGGTTTTTTATGTCTCTTTTCAAATCATACTTAAAATGTATATTTATGTCATATTTATTTGTATTTTCAATTTGTGCTCACCTGTCTTGTATTTATGTATATTTTCAAACCGTGCTTGAAATCATCTACCTTGTATCTTGTAGGTGGGAGTGTATCCTATATTTTATCTTGTAGTTGGGAGTGGATCCTATCTTGTATCTTGTAGGTTGTATTGCCTACCTTGTATCTTGTAGGTTGTATTGCCTACCTTGTATCTTGTAGGTTATAGTGCCTATCTTGTATCTTGTAGGTTGTATTGCCTATCTTGTATCTTGTAGGTTGTATTGCCTATCTGGTACCTTTTAGGTTATAGTGTTTACTACCTTGTGTATGAGTAGGGGTCAGCACTATGATATCATATGATATCATGTCATCATATGATATCATATGATATCATATGATGCCGGCGGTCTGACTAGGTTACTTTGGCCTGGGGCATCACATCATATGATTTTAAATCATATGATTTTTGTATGATATCATATGCTATCATACTCGTCTTTGGTCAACATCATATGATTTGCCGTTCCCTATGTATGAGTGTGTCAGACTTTGTCTCAGTTCAGAAAGTGGGATGCCTGGTAGCTCCATGGGTTTCGGCCTCCTGCAGGTGGCGCTAGGGTTTAGGGTTTAGGGTTTAGGGCTCCTGCAGGTGGCGCTAGGGTTTAGGGTTTAGGGTTTCGGCCTCCTGCAGATGGCGCTAATCCAAGAAAGCATGCTCAATGATAATCAAGGAAAGCGCACCCAATGCTAATCATGAGCTGCAGTAACAGAGGTTATCAAAGCTACCACAATCCGGGCTCACATAAGCAAGCACTCTCAGTGCTAAACAAGTCTAGCAACCCCCTTGCCTGAGAAGCTCACATGGAATCCGTCGAGATTGCAAAACTGTGTTGTCTTTAGTGAGAGCGCTTTATCACGTTTGACAGTTAAGATGGCAACTTGAAGAAAAAAGGAAAAACGAAACTAGGGTCTGTGTAAACTTCTTCAACCGTCTTCGACCCTCTTCGTTGCGCACGAAGAGAGTCAAATAGGCTTACACAGACCCTGGTTTCGCTTTTCCTTTTTCTTCAAGTTGTCATCTTACCTGTCAACCGTGGTAAATAGGGGATGGTCATGGTCACTGTGCGTTCTTGTGTACTCTATAGCTTGGAATACTTATGGCAATTCAGCGGATGTTTGGATTGGGGTCTCATCGTTTGTAGTCCTTACCAGGGTACTGCATTTTGTCATTGCGCTTTTGACTCAACTGAAAATGGAAATCTGCACGCTGCGCCGAGAGGTTGTTTACAAATCGTGTAAATTGCGCAGTCGGGCTCCAAAACCTAGCGTCCAATAGCGCGCATCATGTAGTACCCTGGTTCTTACCTCCACTTTGTCAGGCAAAAAATCCGACGAGTCTCAGAATAGTCTTAATTCTCCATTCTCGGGCCAAAATGTCATTTGCCATTTGAGTAAAGCCCATTTAAGCATTTTTTTGTTAACATGGTATATAAGCCTTAGGGCTACTCTCCGTTTGTGTGCAGAGTAAACATGGGTAGTATTAACGCTACTACACCACACTCTAGAGTACAGAATGCAATCACACACATGCATATTGCCACATGAACAAGTTTCTTTCCTGTACATGGTATGTCAGCCTTCAGGCTGCTCACCGTCCGTGTGCAGGGTAAACATGGGTAGTATTAGCGCTACTACACCACACTCTAGAGTACAGAATGCAGTCAAACACATGCGTATTTCCGTTTGAGCAAGAGTTTTTGTATCACATGGTATGTCAGCCGTAGGGCTGCTTACCGTCCGTGTGCAGAGTAACAATTATTGCTACTATCTTGTACAGTCATAGTACTACAATGGCCGTACTACTAGTATTGTCCTAGTACTACAATCATGGTGCTAGCAGAACTGTTACTTAGCAAATATATTTGTACCTAGGTAGTAGGGAGAAGTCCTAGGCAGCATCGCCAGCAGGGTACTACTTTTTGTCAAATTGGTCAGCGCTTAGAGCGCACAAACGTCAAATTGCTCAGCGCTTTCTAGTGAAAAAAGCGCAAAAACTGCGCGCTGCGCCCACAAGGGGTCGGAAAACTGCGCGAAACGCGCAGTGGGGCTCAAAAAGCGTGCGCGTAAACACGCTGCCGCACGCGCTTTGTAGTACCCTGATCACCAGCGATGCGGGAAATTGGAGGAGAGGGTTATCGGAGGGATAGGTGGCAACGGAATTGGGCGGACCCAAGCCAGTTATTTATGAGACAGTTGGCTGACTATTCAGGCTTCGTCTCGGTCGGTCAAACAGACAAGGGGGTGAACCTGGGGGCTCCTGCTCCCCAGAAAAGGGGGCTCCACCAAAAATGCCATGCCTGTTGCAAAATGTTTTTAAGGAGAAGGAGAATTGCCGTATGCTTTTGGGGCAATGGGGGCCACATGTGTTTGGGGCCAAGGGCTTGTCGTCATCTTCCATTTGTTAGGGGAGTGCCTTGGAAGGGGCACTACAATCATTGTACTGCTAGGACTGTCATATTACTAATATTATTGTACTGCTAGTGCTGCTATGGTACTCCTATATTACTGCAAGTACTGTCATATTACTCTTATTATTGTACCGCTAGTACTGTCCTAGTACTCTTATTATTGTACCGCTAGTACTGTCCAAGTACTCTTATTATTGTCCCAATAGTATTGTCCTAGTATTCTTATTATTGTACTACTAGTACTGTCCTAGTACTCTTATTGTTGTACTACCAGTAGAGTACTCCGATCTCTGAACTTGGGGCACTAGAAAGAAAGAAAAAGTATGGATTGGATTAAGATGTATTTATTTAATTGGGGCGGAGTAAATGTGGGTACTAGTGCTAGGACTCCTTCATAACAGTTGAGTTTGTGTCTTCGTGTCAGGAAAATGCCATGCACTGCTTCAGATTGAATACCTTAGATGAGAAGGAGAATTGTCAGGCCTTTTTTTAGTTGTGAAAGTATTTTCACCCCTTTTTGGTTTGTGTCGGGAGGTGGGTCTCCCCACACAAACCAGCGACACCGAGGACTCAGTACGAATGGCGTTGCCACTCCTACAAAAAATAGGCGCCTTTGGAGCCAACTAAAGATTGATCATCGCCTTCCAATTGTATATTGTACAACCTTCATCTATGCCTTTTCCTTTTAGCCCTTCCTGCCACTGTTGGGCACGTCCTTTTAGCCTATTTGGCCCACCTCTGGACTGTAACATACATACACAATTACACATAGACATTCGTGAACTTGGTTACATAGCTTCAGCCAGAAATTAGGCTGCTCGCCATCTTCGGCAGTGAAAACAATTATTACCAGGGAAATGTTGACGCGAGCAAATCATTTTCTTCTTCTTCTTATGTGCGATTAAAACAGTACAAAAAGAGTGATCATACCCAGTCAGACCACAACTTCTTCAAGCATTCATGGATGAACATGGAGGAAGCATCGCTCGACCTTTAACCTCTGGATTGCACATCAGGTAATGTATAGGAATAATTTTACTCTAAGATCGGTAAATCAAGTTCTTGAATTCAGTAAGGCTTCGTCAGTACATTCAAAGACCACATGGTGTTCGCCAGAATCACAGATGTGACACACTCGATCCTTCCAAGGAATAATTGGGCGTTTCCATCTATTACTTTCGATCTATAATTTTGGGGATTAAGTTATAAAACCTATTACCGGTATTACCAGACCCGTTACACACCACCTAGGTTTTGGGATTAAGTTATAAAACCTATTACCGGTATTACCAGACCCATTACACACCACCTAGGTTTGGGGATTAAGTTATAAAACCTATTACCGGTATTACCAGACCCTTGACACACCACCTAGGTTTTGGGATTAAGTTATAAAACCTATTACCGGTATTACCAGACCGATGACACACCACCTAGTTTTTGGGACTAAGTTATAAAACCTATGACCGGTATAACCAGACCCATGACACATCACCAGGGTTGTCCAGGACGCTGCGTCCTGCGTCACAGATGCAACGTCGAAGGGTCCGTTGCGTCCTAATACGCACAGTGGGGAGGGGCCGTTGCGCAGCTCCAGTGGGTTGGTTGCGTCTCAGGACACAGGCTATGGGTCGGTTATGGGTCGGTTTAGTCTCAGGAGTCAGGACGCAGGCTATGAAATTGGTTGTGTCTCAGGACGCAGAGCTGGGCGGAGCTAGGGTCATCCTGAACAACCCATTACACCCCCCCTAGGTGAGGTAGGTCTTGGGTGAAATTGAAAATGAAACTGAAATTGAAATTGGTACCGGTACATCCGAGGAATGAAGTCACTCCCAGGACTTGAAATTAAGGACACCACAGCGCAAGCCGGAGCCAGCCGTAGTCACCATCGTCTTGGGTGTGATTAGGCATCTCAGGTTTCCCACTCTCATCCCACGAGGAGGACATCTAAGTCTGGTACACAGCTTTCTTGCTTCCTAGTGATCCCGAGCTTTCATCTCTAGGCCGCTTATCTGATGACTTGGTGCTACAGTAAAAGAAGATATGAGTGGAGAAAACCTTCTCCACTTTGTTCCAGGTAACTGGTATACGTTTCAAAGTTCCCACACCTACATGTTAATTGGTGACCAGAGATCCTCACTGAGAATCGTTTTAGGAGTACGACTAACGTCACTAGGGCATCATACACATCCTTGCTCCAACAGTCTTTGCGTTCTCTAGCCATATTGAGAACGGCAAGGGCAAAGTCCCTTATCATACCGGGACCAGAGTTACTATCACAGTTTTTCACAATGGAGCAATTCTATTTATTTTTCTCCTCCACGCACCACTCTGCCACTCAGTCACCAAAAACCGGAGAACATCGGCACACAGTCGATAGAGAGCAGAACTAACTATTCGCCACATCCGGTGTGTATCTACAAGCCCACCTCAGCCACCTCCGTAGTAAAACAAGTCATATGCAGCGTCGCAAGCGACGCGGAAAATTGGCGGAGTGTGTTGGAACGGAACGAAAGGTGGCAACGATGGAGCTGACCGAAGCGAGTCACGCGACCGTTGGATGACGTGTCAGGCTTCAATAATTTTTTCGGTCGGACGTACAAATGGGTAAACATGGGGGCTCCCGCCCCCTTGAAGAGGGGGCTCCGCCAAAAACCGACCAGGGCTAGCCAACCTGCTCCTACCTCCTCGTTCTGTGATTGAGCCTGTATTTTTAACGAGGAGGATTTTCGCCTCGAAGGGTGGGCCTCCCTAGACCGGAAGTATTATGTGATTGTATTATTCTCCCTAGTTTGATGCAGTAGGCTTATGCTACATTGCCACCCATTTTTACTTTGCCCACCGTCGGTGGGAAGCCTGGAGGCTGATAGACCGTGTATTGAAAACAAAACCACCTCAGGTCTATGCCTGACACCTGCTCAAAAACACAAAAACGCTGCCCCCGGGCCAGGGTTGATGAAAACGTTCCGTCTCACGTCTCTGGCGTAGATTTGAAGTACCCTTCACTTGAACAACCCTCAACCCCACCTGACCCCACCCGACCCCACCCTCACCTGCCCCGACCCTGCCCCGCGCCCGCCCTCCTGCCCGCGCCCGAGCCCGCCCGCGCCCCTTCTCGTCCTCGACACATTTGGCCCCCGGCCCCGACCGGCCCCAAGCGCGCCACGCTTCAGTTGCTTCCGTTCTCGTTGGTTGCAGTACCGTTTCTCAGCTCGAGTCTCTTACTTTTCTCTCCCAGTTCCCACTTCAACACTCCCTCCCCGCCCGCTTCCATCGTCCTTTCGTTGCGAGAAAAACCGATATCTTTACGCAGCGCTGCTTGCGGGAACTAGTTATCCTCGTGTACGACAAGTCCGACAACGAAACAAAGTTGCGAGAAATAGCTCCTGCTTGTAATGCGCAGCCCTTCTCTTGCCAATGCTCATATGGCTATTATTTAATTAAATTCACTGAAAGCTAAGCCCTCTTCTGCCTGTTGGTCGTTGGCCCACCCCCATCCATCTGGCGAATAATTAGGCGCTTCGGTCATTCCATCTAATGGCTCCATCTGAATCTCCAATCAGCTCATCGACAGCACGGCTTCCTGAAACTACGCTGCGAATATCCACCCAGCATCAGCTCTCGACTATTGCCCCCACTGGCCTCCCTCCGCCCCAACGCTCCCACGGCTTCTCATGCCCCTGAGCCCCTAGCTCCTCTTAGCCCTGGCTGGCATACCTCATGCCTACAGCATCTCATGTTACAACACAGATCAGCTTTTCATCCAAAGCTGTGATCCGCCCCCCCCAGACGGGAAGCAAGTGTAAAATGCTTGGCAAAACGTGCGGCTCTTTGAAATTCCGGACAACCCGCACCAGTGAGAATATCACTGACTACACAAGCTGTATAGCATAATTCGCTCAACGTCATATAGTGGAGGTGGGGTCAGACGGCAACTATCAGTGGGTACTTCTATAGTAAGTGGCAAAAACATGAAATGTTTAAGAATTCTGGGAGTGTTTGGTAATTCTGGTGCAATCATGATAAACAATTTACTAGTTGGTACAATTTTTGGGGGAAGGTGACATATTTTTGTTAGTGTGGGTACAATTTGGTAGCTAGGTTCGTAAATAGTTGGTACAATTGGGTAAGTTGGTACAATGGTACGAGTTTCCTATTTGTGGTACAATTGGCGTTAGTGTGGTATAAGACTTAAGATTGGGTATTACTATGGTTCGTAATTTTGGTACAGTGATTGGGTACCATGTTCCTATTTGGTACAATTGGTAGTTGGTACATATTGGTACAGTCTCGTATTTGGTACAATTGGTACAGCTTTCCGTATTTGTACAATTGGTAGTTGGTACAATGGTCACGTTCGTGATTTGGTACAAATTGGTAGTTGTAAATTGGTACGAGTTCGTATTTGGTACAATTGGGGTAGTGGTATCATTATATATGTTCAGTTCGTATTGGTGCAATTGGTACAATTTCTAGTACGCCTGCCAGGAGGTCAAGTTGGCAATATGACAATTGATATGTCTTACACAAAGATTGCCAGAGATTTTGTTTAGTGCATGTTTAGGGCTATGGGGTGTCCAAAAGTAATATACACCTATTGCTATCTCTTACACCCGCCAACATCTTGATTAATTAACCATCTTTCCTATGATACTTCCCTGTAGCTCCTTGTTGTAGGTTTGTAGTGCTCTGGTTTATGGCTTATATGCCAGCTTTTCCTAGCAGGGGCCAGTGCCGACTTCTATGCCATTTCCGATGTGGCCAAGATTTGGTAGCCCGCAAGATTATTTTTTATATTTCTGGAACATCTCATTTTTAGGGATAGGCAAATCTATATGATGTTGACACATAGACGAGTATGACTACCATATGATCATCCTAACAAAAATCGCATGACTTTAATATCAATACTAATATTGTGGCCCAGGCCAAGTTACTTAGTCAGACCGACCGGCATCATATGAATATCATACGCATGACATGATATGATATGATATCATATTGCCGATCCCTACTCATATTTAACCCACCCTTCAGTTCCAAACTGTAATTGCTATGGAAGGCCTTTGTGGTCCAAGGTTCCACAAGTGGTGAAGACGTTCTTGGCCCCCTGCAGAATTTTGAAATTAAACATGCACACACGTTCATACCCTCAGCACAGCACACAACGCGTTTATGTGACTGCTCTACATAAGAAGGAATGCAGCCAACCCTATCCAGT
>JAJSRW010001722.1:0-27644 GCA_022414725.1 Microglena sp. YARC | reverse complement strand
CTTCGCAGTGCGGCCACTCTATTCCATCTCCCCCTTGCACGCGGTTGGCCCAGCTGCTGGCCACTGGACAGCCCTCATTCAACCTCTCAATTCTTTCACCCTCAACAGCTGAATGAGTTCTGCGCCACTCACTAGAGCGCAGCGCGCTGCACACCCAACCCCTCTATCTCTTTTTGTCTCTCCAGGTGCGTTCCGTTAGTGTCGAGTCGTCCTGATGCCTGCTGCCTGTTGACAGACCTCCATTTGGATTGCCCATTCCGCTACTTGTTGTAGTCCGGCTGCATCCATCCGTGCCTTTGCCTCGGTTACTCACAGCCGAGCTGCCCTTGGCCATGGGTCATGACTCACAACGTACAACTTTCCCTCCAGCCACGAGGCCCCCGTGCCTTTGCTCGGTAACTACTGCCAGCTGCCCTTGGCTGAATTCGTCAATTGCTAACCCCTACCCACTTCCGCCTCCAGCAGCCGCCATGGCCCATCTGCATCTTGAAACTCGCCGCTTGCTCGCCGCCCTGGTTGCCTCGTTTACTAACGTAAGTACTTCAGTCCGCTCGAACCTCCTTTGCCTTGATCATTGTGCAGCCCTCCGCCGCCTTTCTCTTGCGCTTTTTGACGCCACCTATTTTACTTCCTACAGCGAGCTAGTCTTCGCCAAGTTCAATCCCGACTGCGCCTTCAAATTTTATTATCTCCACTTAATTCTGTACCTCATCGTCTTTTGTCTCTCCGACCCTCCCAGGCAATTCAGCGCCCCTCTGCGTCCGACCCGCTGTCGTAGGATCCCGACCACCCTTTGGCCGCTGGTTCTGCCTACTGCTTTCCCGGACTCCACGTCCGAACCCTCCAAGCCCCCACGGTGCGCCCGCCCACCTGCAGGTACCATCCCCCGTGGGTCGGGGGCACGGCACTCACCACCGAGCCGACTACAGTGGCAATTTCCACCACACCGCATTAACTTCAACCATTCATACGCTCATCTCCTCCGCTCACAACTACCAGTCTCTGGTTCACTTCACCTCATTCCACCACATGGAAATCTCTGAGTCCCCACGCGCCCCACGCTCCCTACCATGCTGAGCTCTACACATTCCTCACTCCACCTTATCAGCGCACACTTGGGACCTGGGCTCACCACCTTTGCACGGGGTACTGCTCCACCATCCGGCCTTTCTGGACAAATGCGGGCTGCCAGCCTCGCGCGTCAGGCGGCCGCTGCAATATATCGCGATCTACTGATATACTGGGCATCCAGACCCATGTTCACTGGCCCATGTCCACACCTCCTTCGCTCACACCCCTGGGAGATACTCCCCCCCCGCTGTCTAAGCACACTACCTCCAACACACGGCCTCAGCTGCCACGTACACCTAGCTCACCTGGCCACCCCGCTTAGGGATTTTGCTAACCCTGGGGGCCGCTACAAGTCCTCACCCACACTTCCCTGCCAGTATTATTTTGGTCCTCTCCCCTTCTCCACTAACTCAAACTTTCACTCCTTTGCGTGGGGTCGATGTGGAATCGTGACACTTGCTATCGTTGGGACTTCCTTATATTACACGCCACACGCCCCACTCTTCTGCCCTCATGCCGCATCTCGGAGGCCGCAGCGGGCCACATTCTGGCGTGGTGCTTCACATTCACGCTATTCACCGGGGCTCTTACTCCAGAGACATGCGCCGGCAGTGCGAACTACATTCACAAGGCCCTCTGCATCTGGCGACCTGGGCTCACGCAGACCTGATTATGAACGGCTTGGCAAGGCGAGGCCCATCCCACAGGGGCGTCCTAAGGCACGCTTCCTGAACGTGCTACGCCCTTCTCTATTTCAGCAGCGGCCTGGACGGGCGTGCTACGTGCCCTTGCCCACTCCTCTGCCAACACTCTAGCTACCGTCCTAGACAGCTAACGAATTTGCGTCCTTGCGCTTGGTATCGATATGCTACTCACCATGTGACACCCCACGTTTATCCTACACTGCCGATGGTCGAACTAAGTGGCATGGCTCCCAAACTCGGCTGGTTCTTGTTACGCGTCGTTATCACCACTTGGACCCGGGTACTCATCGCCCCCTTCTTCTTTGCACTTCTAATGGTCACTTGGACTTCACCCACTTGTGGTCCTCGAACTGGCCAGACAGTCCCATCTCGCCTCTATTTCTCGCTTTCCCACACGTATTTCAGCGTGCAGCACGCCTTTATGGCAGCTCACAGGGCTTCCTACCGGGCTTCAGCACTATTCCCCCCCTTGGGGGGTTCTCCTTGTTAAGTTGCACCCCAAGGGTTATTCAGATCCTGACCGGCGACTTTTTATGGTGACTACCTTCTAAGCTCGCTTAATTATGGTTAATTGAAACTGCAATTAAATATCTCAGTCTCTGCGGTCGGCATAATGGCACACCGGTACCTTTCTCTTGTACCGTTGTTGCTGCCGCCAGGGCCTCAGCTACGCTGGGCTGCACGTGCCCTGCAGTAACCTGCAGTAACATCTCTAACATTCTATATGCTTGAGCCTGTTTTGCGCTTAATAGCAATCTTTCTCCTCTATCAAAGCTATGCCGTTGTAACAAATCTTAAAACATTAACAGGTTATGTGCGCCAAAATCTTTTAAGACGCTAACTGAAGCACAGCCGCTGATTTCCGCGTTCGATTCAGTTCCCTCTGACTTGTCGAATGCCCGGAGTTTTTAACTAAGCACCTGACTCCTGTTGCGGATCCTACTTTCCCGCTGCTTCCGCTGCCGCTTCCTAACAAGAATCTTGGATCTGCCTTCGCGTCCTACGACTGGAGCAAAGCAAGAGCGACCACAAGTCACCAAATCTATGAAGTGAGTAATAGGACGACGCCCTCACCGAGACCCACACAGTGCTGTATTGATCTCAGACGATCAATTTGTCTACGCCTCCAGCTTAACAAGAAGCTTCTTCTGCGAACATTGCCGCTGGCAACGCTTCACCCTCCGGTAATCCGCTGGGATCCATTTGGATCGCCGATTCCCACACACACTCCTCCCTCTTCCTGCCCGCCCTCGTAACTCTCCCTTCCCCAACACTATGCTTTGGACGACCTAAGACGCAAGACTCCTACACGAAGAACTCACAATGCAACCTCCCAGAATATTCACCGGGTAAAACTCTACACCTGGCGTAGCGCCAGGCAGAATATCCTCCTGCCTCAAAAATCAGATAGGGATACCATTGCCGTTGCTTTCTGACTGCCAACAGCGGTCGTCGCTGGCGAGCCTGAGGTGGATGACTCTGATGGTTACCCTGCTGATGATATATAGTTACCCTGCCGCTGTTGCGGCTGCTGACCCAGCTGTTCGGCTGCCCCTAGGATTGGTGTCCCCAACAGGATTCGACCTGGAGAATAAAAGGCTTCAAGATCATCATAGACCATGTATCAGATGGATCAGCAGCCCATCCTCATGCCCAAACAGATATGGCCACTAGAGCTTTCAGGTTTCTAGATGCCTGTACTCCTGAGGATGGCAGCAGGCTAGAGCATACCACCCTGGCTGCATCATGGGATTACGTATGAACCTACTGAATCCTGAGACATACTTTCAGGGCGCTGACCTGTACTCCCAGATTCCGCAAGATAGCAAATCTCCACATCGTCTCCACTAGCAACTACCTGAACCTCATTGTCAAGGGACTGAACTCCCGTTGAATATGATGGTTACATCAATCAGTTCAACCCTACTGCTATATACTCTTTTCATGCTCCAAAGTGCCTCTTCAACTGGTGCTTAGTGAAGCAAGTTGACCCTGCACATCTCCGAAAGAGGCTGAGATGGCAGCTGCAGCTACAGGTCCAGGGAAGCCTTTCAAACAAGCAAGCACCTCCATTCAGAGACAGGACCATCACCACAAAGACGATGACTGCTGGAACTGTGGGGGAAATAGGCCACAACTCCAGAGAGATGCACCAGTGATGACACTGATCTGGCTTTCAGCCAGCAGACTCAAGATGAAGCTGACATAGATCTAAGTCACCCCCTATAAGACAGATATGACAAGGATCATGACGACACAGAAGGACCCCTAAGAAGACCAGTCCAGCCAGGAGGCTTCAAAGGAGATACCAAGCAAGGGACGCCATGCCCATGTTGCTAACGATGGTGATACAGTCCACCTCCAACTCTGACAGTGAGGGGTTGAAAAACACAACTTCCTGTCCCTGGCACTGATGAGGACAACCTCCAGCCCATGACATTTGCTAACCACCAGAGGCAAGTCTGTTTCATTTGCCTTGCCACCTGACCCCCTGGCTAATACAGCATCTTTGGACAAATTAAGTGCTGATGATGAATGCACTATAGAAGATGGAGAAGTCTTTCCAGGCAGCACTGCAGACAGAATGAATCATAGATACTGCAGTCCACACTCTCATGCAACAGTAACATCTCCCATCTGCATGACATTCAGGACTCCAACAGCTATTAAGCTGCAGCTGGCAGATCAAGACTCTTCACCTATCCTCTGCAAGCAGATAGGGAAGGCCAAGATCAAGGGCCATGGCAGGACTCTGATCATCCTGAACAATCGTACTTTCTTGCTGACTGCAACATGCCCAACATCATTAGCATTCATGCAGCCACCAGCCTGTGCCCAGAGACCTCAAGTTCACCTGTCCAAGACTCAAGCCACATCTCCATTCCAAGACCATCTGGTAACAAATTGCTCCTCTCATGCCCAAAGGCATGGACTTCTACCTTACCCAATTCACCAGTCCTGACCAGTAATCCCTCTATCCTGTGGACCCTACGATTGCTACATCATGATGGTTACACAAGCTCCATCATACTCACACTGACTCTGAGACAGGGCAGTACACACCCACTCATGAGATCCCAGTAGAGCTGATCAAGACTGACAGGTTCCCCCCTTACTTCTGATCCATCTGCCACCCACACTATTCTGAGATAGGGCAGTACCACCACTCATGTGGAGGCAGATCAAAGACCTCCAGGACTTCCCTCTACTTCTGCTCCATCTGCACCCCACACTGATTCTGAGATAGGGGCAGTACCACCCACTCATGTGGAGGCAGATCGAAGACCACCAGGACTTCCCCTCTACTCTCTGCTCGCATCTGCACCCCACACTGATTCTGAGATAGGGCAGTACCCATCATCCCACTTGTGGAGGCAGTACAAGACTCCAGGACCATCCTCCCACTATCTGCCAGTACCATTCCCTTTCACTGCAGACAAGCTGGAACCTCTGATGATACTGACAGTGATGACATGCCAGAACTCATCCATCCAGGAGTACACAGCCAAGATGACCCTGGACTAAGAGTAAGATGACCCTCCTGAAACCACTCCAGATTTCCCAACAACAGCTGGACAACCTGGGCCTACAACGAGCCAGAGTAGAGATGGAACTCCTCAGTGACCAGATCAGGACCAACTATGAGGAATATCGATGGACCATAGATGGGGACGGGCCACTCAAGCATCTGATCTACGACACAGCAACTACCTGGGACAATGGATACTGGTCAACATGTCACCAGAACATTGGACTACACACTGGGAGAAGTTAATAAGAATGTCAACCACATCCACTTTTCCAACAAATCCAGCCTTAGCCTACACGTTTTTGGATGCACCCCCAAACACTGAACAGCAGGCTGCTTCACCAGCTTTCAACATCCAGCCCAGGCCTCCACTGTCCAACGCTCATCACAGCATTCACCAGCAAGTTCCCTACCTGCTGGCTTCTGAAGGAGAACAATTCCCCAACGGTCAAATGCACAGAAGCATCTGTAATGCCTGCAGTCCTATCATCAAGCACAGCAGCAGACTCCAGAAAATGGTGCAAGCTACCCCATTCTGTTTCTACACAGCCAGACACTTACAGTGGGCCATTTGTCTCCAGCTGCCATCGGAGTCAATGCACATTGCTCACACACTCTCATTCAGACCTAAGATGATCATGGACCCCAGGAGCTGTGCACATCCTGGAGGCAAAGTGCTGATGTGTCAACCACCTTAGGCATGCCTGGATCCCATGGACTTCACCTTTTTATCAACATTCTTAACCCCCCAGCCTAGCTCCCAAGTCATCTTTGACCAGTTCCTTGCCAAGTCTGCACAACTATGACCATTGATGGCTTCCCCAGCAGCCAGGCAACTTAATTCAGTTTTCCAACATTGCTCTTCATCTTTTGAATAGACTTGAACACTCTAGAATTTATATAGATTACTGCCTAACTGTACTGCCATGTACTTCACAGGCAGCACCTCTTCTGAATTTAGAACTCTTTTAGTCTCTCCTTGATGTCTTTGCTTTAATTTAGGGCCTACCTAATGTAGCTCACCCAAATTATGGGGGGACTAGTCAGACATCATGTCTAAATGACAAATCTCTAGTCTCGAATCATGCAAACTTCTCGTAGCCAAGGATATTTCACAATCCTTCACTAAGCCTGGACTTTCTGTACAGCTTCCCATAGCAGCCTATCTGCTCTAGCCTGCAGCCTACTGCAGTTTCCTTACACCTTCTCAGCAGCCTCTCTGCTACCTAGCCTGCAGCTTACCTGCAGTTTCCTTGCACCCCCTCAGCAGCCTTTCTGCCACTTAGCCCTGCAGCCTACCTGTAGAGCACTTACCTAGCCAGCTACCCCAGAAGACTGACATTTTTGAAAACCTGCTGAAGTGATTTCTCCCTTTTCAGCTACTAGAAATTCCCAAGTCTCCCTAGTTTTAATATTTTAATTTTCTTATGCCCCTCAGTTAATTCCAGGAATTCTTGAGCTCAAGAATACCTTGAATTGGGGGGGATGTTATTGACTGATTTATATATCAGTCTCTGAGTCGGCATAAATGCACACCGGTACCTTTTCTCTTGGTACCTGTTGCCTGCTCAGGCTAGCTGTGGCTGCACGTGACTGCAGTACCTGCAGTACACATCTCTATTCTATATGATTGCGCTGTTGGCTTAATAGCATCTTCTACTCTATCGAGCCTATGCCGTTGTAACAATCTTACATTAACATATTACGCAGTGGTGTCCTTAACTTCACGTCCTGAGAGTGGCGCATTACTCGGATGTAACAATTTCAATTTTAATTTCAATACAGTTACGGTACTCACAGGACGTGATGTTAAGGACACCACAGCGTAAGCCGGAGCTAGCTATGCAGTAGTCACCGTCTAACCTGTAGGATAAAGGTTGGTCGTCTAGGTGAGTGGTTGAAATAGTCCGAGCATGTGATTCGTATTGACTAAGCATGATATTAAGATAGGCCAAGCATGTTAATGTATAGGCTATGGCATATTAGGGGCCTGGGGGCCCTAACCCCCAGGCCCTACCTCTCATGTAACATTGATGGTGATGACGCGCTTCGTCTGTGTGCCCACAAACGCTGATTGCATTGTCTTATTTGATTTTTTTTGCTCCATATAGGGTGCTTAGTAAAGGAAGCAGCACCATGAGATAGGCCTTTTCAAGCTACACAAATTGCACCCTACTTTTGACCCCATCCATACGCCCTCCGTGCCACCCATACTCACCCATTCACCCACCCATCCATACCCATCCTAACCCCCCATACGAACCCCCCATACCCACCCGCATTGTCCACCCAACGCACGCTCCGGTGCTACACCAAGCTACCGGAAAGCGGAAAATGATGAAAGCCTTGGCGATTCGCCCAACATTCAGCTGACTCGAAGCTGCCCTGCGTAGCCCCAAAACTCTGGCAGCAACTCTGGCAGCAAGCGATCCAGCCAGATTGCTGCCGGAGTTTCTTTGCGGGCTACGCATGGCAGCTTCCAGTCAGTTCCATGTTGGGCCAATCACCAAGGCGCTTTTATTTAGTTTAGCGCTTTCCGTAACAGCTTCTAGGTGGCACCGCCGATACTACGGCGCTTGGTAGCACTGGAGCGTGCGTTTAGATGCTGACGGCCAGCCCCCCCAGCTGACGACCCGTGCCTCCGAGTGTTCGAGCCCCAGAGGCCCAGACCTGAAGGCGCTCTCGCCAACAACCATTTTTTCTGGGGATGATTCGCCCAACATCGTTGCGTTGACTGGACCTGCCCCGAGCCTGCGATAGAGGCTCCGGTGGCCGTCCGAACGTCATACAATTTTTTTAGCCACGCCGTCGGAATTTTTCTGACGAAGGGACTGTAATGGCATGTATTTTGGGCGATATAAAGTCTTTTTTCAGGTCATCCTGACGCCCCATTTAGGGGGGGGGGGGGGGGGGCTGGGCCTCATTTTGTATTTTGCCACCGTTTTGCTAACTTTTTACTCAGACCTCCAAATGTCATTCTGAGACCACTTCTGAGTAGGCCTTGGGAAGGGTAGACTATTGGCACCACTTTGGAACTAGTGCAATAAGTATTTACCCCCTCCCCCCCCAAACCAACCTAATCCAAACCCAACCAATCCCCCTAACCCCAGCCCAGCCCAGAGTATGAGAGGGTAAATGGCTGTGTGAATCACAATGGCAGTTCATTGGCACCACTTAAGACCCAGGTGTTTGTGTGGATGTTTGTGTGGGTGTTTGCCCCCCCCCCCCCCCCCCCCCCCCGCTCGACCCCCCCCCCCCACCCACACCCCGCCCCGACCCACCACCCTTGCGACAACACCGAAACACCGCATTCTACTATGTTCTACGCGGTTGCTTTCTCTTCGTTTCGGAATGCCTGATGCTGATGGTGGTCCGTCCAGTGAGAGCCCAAGAGAGAATTTGTTGGGAAGCTTGTGAAGGAGCTGTAGTAGTGACGAATCCCGAATCCCACGCCTAGTCACAGGGTCACAGGGCTCACTTTCAATAATAATAAAAAGCAGTCCTTGCAGGTCCTTGGTTAAATATTTGGTGTGCCTGTTGGGGTGCCTTTATTGAGCCTGTATGCTGCCATCATTCGCCTGATTTGGACGAGACCTGGTGTGGCCTCCGGCCAAGGCCCATTAAACATTCGGGCCGAGTTGGGTGGGGCCCAAGGGAAAGTGTAGTTGAACCATGCTGAGAAAACTGTCCTGCTACTGTTTTGTTTGGACCGGTTTGGTATAATGAAAGCTCAAGTTTCTGGCCGCCCCCTGCTAAGGTGAAGGGTGTCTACAGTACTTGGGCAACCCAAAGGGGGTGTAGAACTGAGTTTTGACTATCACACAATCCCTTTGTGGGAATTCCGAGGATGCCATTATGTGCGCCATATTTTAAACCCCCAGAATCCATATCTAAGTTTTTCAAAAAAGGGTATTTATATTGAAGGGGGGGGGCAGCCCTCCTCAGGTTCTTTAGGCGTGGGGGAGTGAACTTTTTTTTTCTACTCCCGAATGGGGCAAGGCTTTTGACACACCCGGAGTAGCGGTCAAAAATACGGAGGGAAGCGATCAACACGACAACGACAGGACTAAAAAAGCGACCACATCTACGCTACGCGGTAAAGACTCACAGTGAGGCCAAGCCAATCTCCGCATACGTGGATAACCCCATCATTTTTGACATCCCGCCAACTCCGAAACCACCTACCTGCAACCTGAGGCTCACTGGTCTGCGCGACACTAACATTCTCAATCCTCCCGCAGCAGCAGCAGTATTTTTCATATTTAACTGTTTTCAATTACACTTCAATTTCTCACCACCCGGTAATTACCGGTGAACCATAGGCGAGTACAATATTATCAACACTGTTATGCAAACTGTGGCTCTCTGTCCATACTTTACTCCAATTTCTCACCACCGGTAAAACCGGTGACCGTAGGCGAGTACAATTTCATCAACACTGTCATATCATGCAAACTGTCCATACTTTACTCCATTTTCTCACTAATTTCCCAATTTTCGAACTGTCATGCTCCTAGAGAAACCGTGGCACTAGCAGCAGTAGAAGCGATTTTCTGTTCACAATTCTGCTCCACTTTATTTCTCACCAATACCGGTGACCAAAAGCCAGCATGATATCATACACACAAACAGCCATGCTTCTAGAGAGACCGCGGCACTAGCAGCAGTAGAAGCGGTTTTCTGTTCACAATTCTGCTTCAATTTCCCATCAATACAGGCTACCAAAGGCCAGCACAATATCATACGCACAAACTGTCATGCTCCAAGAGAGATCGTGACAATAGCAGCAGTAGAAGCGATTTTCTGTTCACAATTCTGCTTCAATGTCTCACACCAAAACAGGCGACCAAAGGCCAGCATGATATGATACAAACAAACGGCCATGCTCCTAGACTCCTAGAGAGATCGTGGCACTTGCAGCAGTAGACGCGAGTTTCTGGTCACAATTCTGTACTTGTCTCACACTTTCTCACTCATACAGGTGGGTGCTTTGTGGGTGCTTTTTCTTTTTGTTTAAAGCACAGAGTCTCATACACCCTCGCGATCGCGATCGCGGTGTCAAGTAGACTTGAACATGTAATGTTATGTAAGGTGATCAAAGGTGAGTTTGATATTATACACGCTGTCATGCAAACTGTGGCTCTCTGTTCACACTTCTACTGCTCTGTTCACACTTCCACTTCTACTGCTCTGTTCACACTTCTACTTCAATTTATCGATAAATGTTCAATTTTCAAACTGTCATGCTCTTAAAGAGTCCATGGCACTAGCAGCAGCAGTAACAGCGATTTTCTGTTTCCGAGGTCTGAGACAACAGCAGCGGCAGCAGCAGTTATTTTCAGTTCTGTTTTCAATTCTGCTTCAATTTCTCACCAATACCGATGTCCAGACCAAAGGCGAGTTTGATATCACACACGCTGTCATGCAAACTGTGGCTCTCTGTTCACACATGAACTTCAATTTCCCCCAAACATACGTTTTCAATTTTCAAACTGCCATGCTCCTAGAGAGACCATGGCACTAGCAGCAGTAGTAGCGAGTTTCTGTTTCCGAGGTCTGAGAAAAGAGCAGCCGCAGCAGCAGTGGTTTTCTTTTCACAATTATGTTCACAACTATTTTTCGACAATTCTTGTATGCTTCAATTTCTCACCAATACCGGTGACCAAAGGCCAGCGCAATATCATACACACAAACAGCCATGCTTCTAGAGCGACCGTGGCACTCGCAGGAGAACAGCGAGTATCTGTTCACAATTCTGCTTCACTTCAATTTCTCACTAATACAGGTGACCAAAGGCCAGCATGAGATGATACAAACAAACAGCCATGCTTCTAGAAAGACCAGCGAGTATCTGTTCACACTTCTGCTTCAATTTCTCACTCATTTTTCAATATTCAAACAGTCATGCTACTAGAGAGACCGCGGCACTAGCAGGGGGGGCCTTGGCCAATTTCCAACATGTCATGATCCTAGAGAGACCGCGGCACTAGCAGGGGGGGGCCTTGGCAAATTTCCAACATGTCATGATCCTAGAGAGACCGTGGCACTACCAGGGGGGCCTTGGACAATTTTCAAACTGTCATGCTCCTAGAGAGACTGCGGCACTGGCAGAGGGGGGCCTTGGACAATTTTCAAACTGTCATGCTCCTAGAGAGACCGCGGCAGCAGCAGTAACAGCGATTTTCTGTTTCCGAGGTCGGAGCTGGTAGGAGTTGCCATTGGCGTGTGATGGCAGAACCTACATGTATTAGTGGGATGGTGTGTGTGGGGAGTGTGTGTGTGTGGGGTGGGGGTGGGGTGGGGGGCGGGTGGTGTGGTGTGCTGCGGTATGGTGTGGGTGTCGGGTATGGGTATGTTGTGTGTGTGTGTGTGTGTGTGTGTGTGTGTGTGTGTGGGGGGGGGGGGGGCGAAGGTGGTGAGTGTGCGTGCGTGTGTGTGTGTGTGTTTGTGTGTGTGTGTGTGTGTGTGTGGGGGGGGGAGGTGGTGAGTGTGTGTGTGTTTGTGTGTGTGTGGATGGGGGTTGTTGGTGTGTTTCCGAGGTGTAAGCTGGCAGGGGCTGGCACTGCCGTGTGATGGCGGAACCTGCAGGGGTGTGTGCGGTTAGGTGGGTGGGTGTGGGGTGTGGGTGGGTGGGTGGGGCTGTGTTCGTGTGTTGGTGTGTTTTCCAAGGTTTGCGGTGATGGGTGCTGGCATTGATGTGTTATGGCATAACCTCTCACCTTCTCACCAACTTTTCTCCGCATTCAAACGCGCCACCACATGCACTTTGTCCAAGCCCCCCCCCCCCCCCCCCCCCCCCCCCCCCCCCCCTCCCTCCCACACACACCTTGTCACCACTTCCTCCGCATTCAAAACGCACCACCACATGCACTTTGTCCAAGCCCCCCCACCCCCCCCCCCCCCCTCCCACACACACAAACCTTGTCACCACCTTCCCGCATTCAAACGCGCCACCACATGCACTTCGTCCAAGACCCCCCCCCCCCCCCCCCCCCCCCCCACACACACACACACACACAAACCTTGTCACCACCTTCCTCCGCATTCAAACGCGCCACCACAGGCACTTCGTCCAAGACCCCCCCCCCCCCCCCACACACACACACACACAAACCTTGTCACCCACCTTCCTCCGCATTCAAACGCGCCACCACATGCACTTTGTCCAAGGCCCCCAATCCCCCCCCCCCCCCCCCCCCCACACACACACACCTTGTCACCACCTTCCTCCGCATTCAAACACGTGCTACATGCACTTTGTCCAAGGCCCCCAAGCCCCCCCTCCCCCCCTCCTTCTTGTCCGAGGCCCCCGAAACTAGTTACCCTCTACGTTTCATCATCATCATCCCTCTCACCATCTCACCACCCGCCTGCCTCCGCATTCATACATGCCACCACATTCGCCTCTTCTTTGTACAAGGCCCCCAAGCCCCCCCTCCCCCCATCCTTCTTGTCCGAGGCCCCCAAACTAGTTACCCTCTACATTTCATCACCATCATCCCTCTCACCTTCTCACCAACGCCTGCCTCCGCATTCATACATGCACCTGCCTGCCCCCATCCACTACCCACCTACCCATCCACCCACCACTCACCTACCACCCACCACCACCCACAGGGGCTCTGTACCCCTGGCAAGGACGTGATTGTGGTACTTGGCTGCACCCACCACCACCACCCACCTACCCACATTCGCCCAAGCCCCCCCTCCCCCCCCCCCCCCCTCCTTGTCCAAGGCCCCCAAAACCTAAACTAGCTACCCTCTACATACTATCATCATCATCATCATCATCATCATCATCATCAATCAACCCTCTCACCTTCTCACCACCCTCATCCGCATCCAATCGCGCCAACCGCGTGGTTGACATCTTTGTCCCAAGGCCCCCCCAACCCCCAAACCCCACCCACACACCCCTCTCACCCTCCCCACCCCTCTCACCTTGTCCCCACCCTCATCCGCATTCAATGGTGCCACCGCATGCTTTACATCTCTGTCCAAGCCCCCCCCCCCCCCCCACCCACCCACCCACCCACCACACCCACACCCACGCACCCACACACCCCTCTCACCTTCTCACCACCCCTCATCCGCATTCAAAAGGGCAAACGCATGCTTTACATCTTTGTCCAAGGCCCCCCACCCCCCCCCCACCCCTCTCACCCTCCCCCAGTCCCCCCACCCTCTCACCTTGTCACCACCCTCATCCGCATTCAAAACGGGCAAACGCATGCTTCACTTCTTTGTCCAAGCCCCCCGACCCCCACCCCCCCACCCCTCTCACCCTCCCCCAGTACCCCCACCCTCTCACCTTCTCACCACCCTCATCCGCATTCAATCGCGCCACCGCATGCTTCACCTCTTTGTCCAAGGCCCCCCCACCCACACACCCACACGCACCCACACACCCCTCTCACCTTCTCACCACCCTCATCCGCATTCAAAACGAGCCACCGCATGCTTCACTTCTTTGTCCAAGGCCCCCCCCCCACCCCACCACCACCCACCCCCCCCACACACACCCCTCTCATCCTCCCCACCCCTCTCACCTTGTCCCCACCCTCATCCGCATTCAAACGAGCCACCGCATGCTTCACTTCTTTGTCCAAGGCCCGCCCCCCCCCACCCACCCACCCCTCTCACCTTCTCACCACCCTCATCCGCATTCAAACGCGCAAACGCATGCTTTCATCTTTGTCCAAGGCCCCCCACCACACACCCACCAACACCCACCCACCCCTGTCACCTTGTCCCCACCCTCATCTGCATTCAATCGAGCCACCGCATGCTTTACATCTTTGTCCAAGGCCCCCCACCACACACCCACACCCACACACGCACACCCCTCTCACCTTCTCACCACCCTCATGCCGCATTTAAAAGAGCCACCGCATGTTTCACCTCTTTGTCCAAGGCCCCCCCCCCCCCCCCACCCACCCACCCACACACCCTCCCCCAGTTCCCACACCCATCTCACCTTCTCGCCACCCTCATCCGCATTCAATCGCGTCACCCGCATGCTTCACATTCTTTGTCCAAGCCCCCCCACCCCACCCCCCACCCACACCCCAGTCCCCCACCCCTCTCACCTTGTCCCCACCCTCATCCGCATTCAAACGCGCAAACGCATGCTTCACATCTTTGTCCAAGGCCCCCAAGGCCCCCACCTTCTTGTCCAAGGCCCCCATGGGCCCGAAGGCGCCCCTGGCTGTGCCCAAGGCCCCCCCCTCCCCAGATCGGAGGTCGTACGGGGGAGGCAGGCCGCTGACAGCTGGGCGCTGGTAGTCCTTGGAGAAAAGGTTTTCCATACGGGAGACAATGCGATCTTGCCAGGGCAGGTATTTCAGGAAGTCAGCATGCCTGGGGTGAGTGTGTGGGTGGGTAGGATTTGGTTGGTTGGTTGAGGAGGTTGGATCAGAGGCAGGTAGAAGGGTGGGTGGCTGGCTGGGAGTGTGGTTAGGTGGGTTGGTTGGTAGGTTGGTTGGTAATGATCAGAGGAAGGTGGTGGTGGTAATGGAGATATGATGCGATCTTGCCAGGGCAGGTATTTCAGGAAGTCAGCATGCCTGGGGTGAGTGTGTGGGTGGGTAGGATTTGGTTGGTTGGTTGAGGAGGTTGGATCAGAGGCAGGTAGAAGGGTGGGTGGGTGGCTGGGAGGGTGGTTAGGTGAGTTGGTTGGTAGGTTGGTTGGTAATGATCAGAGGAAGGTGGTGGTGGTAGTGGAGATACGATGCGATCTTGCCAGGGCAGGTATTTCAGGAAGTCAGCATGCCTGGGGTGAGTGGGTGGGTGGGTGGGGAGGAGGTTACGTGGGTGGGTTGGTGAGTATGTGGGTGGGAGGGTGAGTGGGTGGGTGTGTGGGTGAGTTGGTAGGTGGTTGGTTGTTCTGGTCTTGCCAGGGCAGGTATTTCAGGAGGTCAGCATGCCTGTTGTGAGTGGACACGCCTGTGTCGAAGAAGCACAATGGCAATATACACAATTAATCCATATGAAACATAAACATACCGTAATTTAAAAAAATATGTATATAAACAAATAATAAAAACAAGGATCGCCTGTGCCCCTCCATGCAGCAGTGATTTTGTTTTCAAATCTGAAAGTGGATTTCTTCTAGCTTGTGGTTTCAAGGGCTCCTCCAGGGACAGCGTTTTAGTGATTTCTGTAGCTTTTTGTAGCTTTTTGGGGCCATTTAGGGCATTTATTTTTACTTTTTTATAGCGATAATTTCTCCAAAACGGGGTCAAAACTAGCGATCGCTATATAGAGCGGAAATAAAAATCCCTGCCATGCAGGGCAGCATCATTCTCGCGTTGAAGCATCTCATCGGCAACATACCGTACGTACACAATATATATATTCCACGCTAAAAATAATGTAAACTATAATAATTATTCAATAATAAAATATAAAACATTTATCACAATAATCTGATTAAAAAATATATATATATATATATAAATAAATGAATACACTTACACAATAAACTGGTAGAGAATCACCTGCGCCCCTCCATGATGAGCTGCAGGTCAGCATCATTCTCGTGTTGATGCATCTCATCGGCAACATACCGTACACAATATATATTCCACGCTAAAATATAATGTAAACTATAATAATAATGCAATAATAATAAAATATATATTATCACAATAATCTGATTTTAAAAAACAAAATCGTGTTGATGCATCACAATGGCAACATATAAAATTAATATGTTTGACACACTAAACAAGTGTAAACAATAATAATATATGTAATAATAATAAAAATACAATATACCTCGCGATAAATAACATAATGTAATACATAAAAGAAGCTAGATAATGATTATCTGATAATCACCTGTTCCCCTCCATACAGAGGAGGTCAGCATCACTCATGTGTAGAAGCATCACGATAACATAATATTATAAATTTCAATATAAATCATATAAAACGGGCTCACTTATGCCCCTCCATGTAGAGGAGGTCAGCAGCACTCTCGTGTCGAAGCATCACGATAGCAATACAGAGAATTCAAACATATGACACGCTAAAATAATGTGGAAAAAAACGAATATGGGCAGATCTTATCCCAAATATACTTTAAAAACTAAGAATTGTATCGACGGAAAAAACATCACCTGTGCCCCTCCATACAGAGGAGGTCAGCATCACTCTCGTGTTAAAGCAGCACAATAACATAACACTAGATATATCAATATAAATAACATACAAATAGGTGATCACCTATGCCCCTCCATGTAAAGCAGGTCAGCATCACTCTCGTGCTGCAGCATCACAATGACATGATAATATATATTATAATACAAATAACATAAAAATAGGTGATCACCTATGCCCCTCCATGTAAAGCAGGTCAGCATCACTCTCGTGCTGCAGCATCACAATGACATGATAATATATATTATAATATAAATAACATAAAAATAGGTGATCACCTGTGCCCCATGTATAGCAAGTCTGCATCACTCTCGTACTGTGGCATGCCGATGGCGAATCATACACAATAAACAATTATTACACACTATTTTTCTGTTTTTTAAACAGGTGGTCACCTGTGCCCCTCCATGTATAGCAAGTCTGCATCACTCTCGTGCTGAAGCATCACAATGGCATAACAATATATATCTTAATATAAATAATATAACATAGGTGATCACCTGAATCACTCTATATGGAGGAGGTCAGCATCACTCTCGTGTTCAAGCAGCGCAATGGTATAACAATATATATCTTAATATAAATAACATACAAATAGATAATCACCTGTTCCCCTCCATTCAGAGGAGGTCAGCATCACCCTCGTGCTGAAGCAGCACAATAACATAACATTAGATATATCAATATAAATAAAAAGGAAACAGGTGGTCATCTGTGCCCCTCCATGTATAGCAAGTCTGCATCACTCTCGTGCTGAAGCATCACAATGACATGATAATATATATTATAATATAAATAACAAGGAAACAGGTGGTCACCTGTGCCCCTCCCTGTATAGCAAGTCTGCATCACTCTCGTGCTGAAGCATCACAATGACATGATAATATATATTATAATATAAATAACAAGGAAACAGGTGGTCACCTGTGCCCCTCCATGTATAGCAAGTCAGCATCACTCTCGTGCTGAAGCATGACAATGACATGAATAATATATATTAAATAATATAAAAATAACAAGGAAACAGGTGGTCACCTGTGCCCCTCCATGTATAGCAAGTCTGCATCACTCTCGTACTGTGGCATGCCGATGGCGAATCATACACAATAAACAATTATTACACACTATTTTTCTTTTTTTTAAACAGGTGGTCACCTGTGCCCCTCCATGTATAGCAAGTCTGCATCACTCTCGTGCTGAAGCATCACAATGACATGATAATATATATTATAATATAAATAACAAGGAAACAGGTGGTCACCTGTGCCCCTCCATGTATAGCAAGTCTGCATCACTCTCGTACTGTGGCATGCCGATGGCGAATCATACACAATAAACAATTATTACACACTATTTTTCTTTTTTTTAAACAGGTGGTCACCTGTGCCCCTCCATGTATAGCAAGTCTGCATCACTCTCGTGCTGAAGCATCACAATGACATGATAATATATATTATAATATAAATAACAAGGAAACAGGTGGTCACCTGTGCCCCTCCATGTATAGCAAGTCTGCATCACTCTCGTACTGTGGCATGCCGATGGCGAATCATACACAATAAACAATTATTACACACTATTTTTCTATTTTTTAAACAGGTGGACACCTGTGCCCCTCCATGTATAGCAAGTCTGCATCACTCTCGTGCTGTGGCATGCCGATGGCGAATCATACACAATAAACAATTATTACACACTATTTTTCTTTTTTTTAAACAGGTGGTCACCTGTGCCCCTCCATGTATAGCAAGTCTGCATCACTCTCGTGCTGTGGCATGCCGATGGCAAAACATACACAATAAACAATTATTACGCACTATTGTTTTTAACAGGTGGTCACCTGTGCACCTCCATGTATAGCAAGTCTGCATCACTCTCGTGATGAAGCATCACAATGGCATAACAATATATATATCTTAATATAAATAATATAAACACAGGTGATCACCTGAATCCCTCCATATATAGCAGGTCAGCATCACCCTCGTGTTAAAGCAGCACAATAACATAACATTAGATATATCAATATAAATAACATAAAAATAGGTGGTTACCTGTGCCCCTCCATGTATAGCAGATCAGCATCACTTTCTTGCTGAAGCATCACAATAACATAACATTAGATATATCAATATAAATAACATAAAAATAGGTGGTTACCTGTGCCCCTCCATGTATAGGAGATCAGCATCACTCTCGTGCTGAAGCATCACAATGGCCTCCTCCACTGGGACCAGCTCATCATCGCCAGATAGGACGACCAGGGTCCTAGCTGGCAGTTGGTCCGCCCAGAGGCAAAGGAGGGTCCAGTAGAAGTTGCGGCAGACTGATGAAGCGTGGTGCTGGGGAAATGTGGGGGGAAGGTGATGGTAGGTAAGGGAAGGTGGGTGGAAGGGGGGTCCAGTAGAAGTTGCGGTAGACAGATGAAGCGTGGTGCTGGGGGAAGGTGGGTGGAAGGTGATGGTAGGTAAGGGAAGGTGGGTCCAGTAGAAGTTGCGGTAGACAGATGAAGCGTGGTGCTGGGGAAAGGTGGGGGGAAGGTGATGGTAGGTAAGGCAAGGTGGGTGGAAGGGGGGTCCAGTAGAAGTTGCGGTAGACAGATGAAGCGTGGTGCTGGGGGAGGGTGGGGGGAAGGTGATGGTAGGTAAGGGAAGGAGGGTGGAAGGTGGGTCCAGTAGAAGTTGCGGCAGACAGATGAAGCGTGGTGCTGGGGAAATGTGGGGGGAAGGTGATGGTAGGTAAGGGAAGGTGGGTGGAAGGTGGGTCCAGCAGAAGTTGCGGTAGACAGATGAAGCGTGGTGCTGGGGGAAGGTCGGTGAAAGGTGATGGTAGGTAAGGGAAGGTGGGTCCAGTAGAAGTTGCGGTAGACAGATGAAGCGTGGTGCTGGGGAAAGGTGGGGGAAGGTGATGGTAGGTAGGCAAGGTGGGTGGAAGGGGGTCCAGTAGAAGTTTCGGTAGACAGATGAAGCGTGGTGCTGGGGGAAGGTGGGGGGAAGGTTGATGGTAGGTAAGGGAAGGAGGTGGAAGGTGGTCCAGTAGAAGTTGCGGTAGACAGATGAAGCGTGGTGCTGGGGAAATGTGGGGGGAAGGTGATGGTAGGTAAGGGAAGGTGGGTGGAAGGTGGGTCCAGCAGAAGTTGCGGTAGACAGATGAAGCGTGGTGCTGGGGAAAGGTGGGGGGAAGGTGGAGGAAGATGGGTGGAAGGTGGAAGAAGGTGGGGGGAAGGTGGAGGAAGGTAGGGGGAAGGTGGAGGAAGGTGGGGGGAAGGTGAAGGAAGGCTATTTCAGCCCCTTTCAGTGATATACATTGGTCTAGTTGTAGACAAAATCACTTTGAGGACTAAGAGTTGGGGGTTCGACTCCCCCTCAGTCGCTCTTAGCATTGCAGGTCGTTGTCAACTGTTGTGGCGAAGGCAGTAATGATAATGTCTGGTGGGGCGTGGTGTTAAGGGAGCCCGTCGTACGCGGGTGGGGAGCAGTCTCCTACCTCAACTGGACAATCTACCATCGCGGTTGACTACGACCTGCAACGCCAAGAGCGACCAAAGGAGGGAGTCGAACCCCCGACTCTTCGTCCTCCAGCAACCTGGTCTACCTCTAGACCATTGTAATTGCTAAAGAGGCTGTCACCTAAGGAAAATACTGAGTACAACACGTTCCGGCGGACCATTGTACATCACTGAGAGGGGCTGCGAAGGCAGTAAACACACACACACTCACCACATCCCTGGCCACAATCCATGTGGCGATGGCTGAGCACACACACTTTCACAAAACACACACACACACGCACACTCACCACATCCCTAGCCACAGTCCTGGTAGTGAAGGCTGAGCACTCACACTCACCACACACTCACACACATACATATACACACACACACACTCACCACATCCCTGGCCACAATCCATGTGGCGAAGGCTGAGCACACACACTTTCACAAAACACACACACACACACGCACACTCACCACATCCCTAGCCACAGTCCGGGTAGTAAAGGCTGAGCACTCACACTCACCACACACTCACACACACACATACATATACACACAAACACTCACCGCATCCCTAGCCACAATCCATGTGGCGAAGGCTGAGCACTCACACACACCAAACACACACACAACACACACTCTGAACTACACACAAACACACTACATACTCCCACACTCACCACATCCCTGGCCACAATCTTGGTGGCGAGGGCTGAGCACTCACACTCACCACACACACACACACTACACACACACACACTACAGACACACACACAGCGCACACTACACACACACGACACACACAGACTACACACACACACACAGACACACACACACTACACACACACACACTACAGACACACACACACTACACACACACACACAGACTACACACACACACACTACAAACCAACACACACACTACAGACACACACACTAACACACACACACACACACACACACACAACACACACCACCCTCTCACTCACCACATCCCTAGCCACAATTCATGTGGCGAAGGCTGAGCAATTAGCAGAGTCACACACACACACACAACGCACACACACACACACTCACCACAACACACCACACACACCAAACACACACACTCACGACATAAAGACACAACACACACACACTCACGACACACACAACACACACCCACCCTCCCCCCCCCCCCCCCCCCCCCCACACACACAGCCACACACACCACACACCAAGACACACTTACACACTCACCACATCCCTAGCCACAATCCACGTGGCGATGGCTGAGCACTCACACACACGCACTAACACACCCCACACTCACCGCACACTACATACACACACCACACACACAACACCACTTTCACAAAACACACACACCACAAATCCGGTTGTGAGGCTTCAGCACTCACACTCTCACACACTCACACACACACACTCTCGCCACAACACACACCACACACACTCCACCACACACCACCACTCACCACACAACACACACCTCACACACTCAAAGACACACACACGCACACACTCACTACACAACACACCACACTCACCACACACACCCACCTCTCGACCCACACAACACACACACACACACACACACCACCCCACCACACACACACCACACTCACCAAACACACACACTCACCACACACACACGCACCTCACCAACCACCACACCACCACAACAACACACACACACACTCACCACACACAACACAACACACACTCACCACACAACACACACTCATCACACCACACAACAACACACCACACTACCACACACACACACACACACACACTCACCACACACACACGCACACACACACGCACACACACACGCACACACACACCACACACGCACGGCGAAATATTCCGTGTGTGTTTACTGCCAACGGCCAAGGCAAAAGTAGCGTGTGTACAAACGAAGGCCTTCGGCCTGTACACAATGCAAAATTTGCAATTGCAAATTTTGCATCTGCAAAAATTGCCTGGCACATAGCACCCCCAATAAAATCTCATCCTTTACTTTGGGCCGTATAGGCAAATATGCGTAGGCAAATTTGCCCTAACACTACGCTTCAATAGAGGTTTATATTATGCGCATTGAGACTTATTCTAATCACTATCTTCAAAATGTACTATTGAAAAAACGAATCAGAAATCACTTTACAAAAATCACCTAAGTCCTGCACACGTGTAAATTTGCCTGTCCTCCCACCCTTAACCCCACCCATAACTATGGATTTATTCAATAATTCATTGGGCCAAATTTCCATAACACACACTTAATATAACCATATAGGTGTACACAATGCTTATTGAGACTAAAATATATATGTTAAGGAATTAAAAAGACTATCTCTGGAAAACCAGTTATAAAAACGAACACCATCAAGAATACCATCATAGAGACCTTTTTCCACTTGCATTGTTTATTGATGTCAAACTGGCATTGCTGCATGTGCTATAACTACATACAAAACACAAAATAAATGGAGTCAATGTTAACTTTATTATGTATAAGATTGAATTATGTATTATTATATATGTATGTATGTATCTATCTATCTATCTATATAATTGTAACACTAGCAAAGCAAACAGGGCCCCCAGTCCCTCCTTCCACCCCATGGCTGCCCGACGACTCCTCCCTCCACCCCAGTGGCTGCCCCACGCACATCCTTCACCCGCATGGAACACCCCACACACCTCCCTTCCCCCCCATGGCTTGACCCCAACATTTCTTCCATTTCATGGCTGCCCTCCCAGTCCCCCTCCACCCCTATGGCTGCCCAACACCTCCCTCCACCCATTGGCTGCCGCCAACAATCCCTTTCCACCCCATGGCGTGCCCCTACACCTCCCTCCATCCCATGGCTGCCCCCAACATTCCTCTACCCCATGGCTGCCCCCCGAACAACCTCCCCCCCCCCATGGCTGCCGGGAACACCTTCTCTCTCCAACCCCATGGCTGCCCCCCAGTACATCCTCCACCCCCATGGCTGCCCCACCACACTCCCTCCACCCCATGGCTTGCCCCCGCACCTCCTCCACCCCATGGCTGCCACCCAGTCCTTCCCTCCACCCATGGCTGCCCCGGAACACCTCCCTCCACCCATGGCTTGACCCCCGAACACCTCCCTCCACCCCATGGCTGCCCGAACAAACTCCCCCACCCATGTGCTGCCCCAAACACCTCCCCCTCCACCCATGGCTGCTTTCCGAAAACACCTCCCTTCACCCCATGGCTTGCCCCGAACCACCTCCCTCCACCCCAATGGCTGCCCGAACACCTCCCTTCCACCCCATAGGCTGCCCCCCAGTCCTCCCTCCACCCCATGGCTGCCCGAAAACCTCCCTCCAACCCCATGCCTGCCCCCCGTCCTCCCTCCACCCATGCTGCCCCACACACCCCTCCCTCCCCATGGCCACCCACAGCACCTCCTCCACCCCATGGCCACCCCACCACACACTCCCCCACCCCATGGGCAACCCCACACACCTGCCTTCCACCCCATGGCCACCCCACACACCTCCCTCCACCCCATGGCTGCCCACACACCTCCCTCCACCCCCATGGCTGCCTCCGAAACACCTCCTTTCCACCCCATGCTGCCCCCAGTCCTCCCTCCACCCCATGGGCTGCCCCGAAACACCTCCCTCCACCCCATGGTGCCCCGAACACCTCCCCCACCCCTATGGCTGCCTCGAAACACCCCTCCAAACCCCATGGCTGTCCCGAACACTCCCTCCACCCCATGGCTGCCCCGAACACCTCCCCTCCCACCCCATTGGCTGCCCCCAGTCCTCCCTCCACCCCTGGCGCCCCGAAAAACACCTCCCTTCACCCATGGCTGCCCCCAGTCTCCTCCCACCCCATGGCTGGCCCCACACCACCTCCTCCCACCATGGCCACCCCACACACCTCCCTCCACCCCATTGGCAACCCCACAACACCTTGGCTTCCACCATGGCACCCCAACACCTCCCTCCACCCCATGCTGCCCCACCACACCTCCTCCACCCCATGGCTGACCCCCACACCTCCCTCCACCCCATGCTTGCCCCACACATCTCCCTCCCACCCCATGCGCTGCCCCACCACACCTCCTCCACCCCATGGCTGCCCCAACAACACATCCCCTTCCACCCATGGCCACCCCACAACACCTACCTCACCCCATGACTCCCCCACACACCTCCCCTCCACCCAATGGAACCCCACACACCTCCCTCCACCCCATTGGCTGCCCCACAAAACTCCCTCCACCCGTTCTCACCCCAAACCATCCCTCCACCCCATGGCCACCCACCCAACTCCCTTTTATACCCAGTGCCCCCCACCCCTTTCCAACCATGGAGCATTGCTTCCCCCCCTCCCTCCCTCCAAACCATATTCTTGCCTCCCAGTCTCTCTCCCATCCCAACAATTCTACATCCGCTCCACCAGTCGGTCTTTCAGCAACATCACTACTTTCACCTGCCAGGCAATATTGGTATCAGTTCGATATTTTTCTTGGCGAGTCAGACCGCTCTTAACACTCCGGAATAATGTCGCAGCAAACTCATAGCGAACGAAATTTGTAGGAGCTTTTGCCTCCTGTCGAGCCCTTAGCTAAACTTCCCTCCTTCAACGTCGTTCCCGCATTGCCAGTGCCTACTCCAACTGAAGAAACGAAGCCGCATTAAAATATGCGTCCCTGCAAACTGTAGGTCATCGCCGTCGCCTGCAACTGCGGAATGTTGCACCGCGTTGCCAGCCGAAAGTCGGTGCCCAGGCCAATCCCCACCTCCTCAGGATGTGAACCAGGCCTTATCCAGCCGAAGAACGAGCAAGCCGTCCTTGAATCGTAGATAAATCGCATGCCCGGTTAACTATCTGAGGATCGTTAGAGTTGTATTAGCGCAGCGCGCTTTGAAGCACAGCATGGGGTGTTTGGCCTGTTTCAGCTTTGTAGGGTAATGTTAGAGCAACGTAAAGTGCCAAGGCCATGATTTTTCATTTCGCATCATCCTTCTTGAATACCTGATATCTATCGAACAGACAACAATGCTGTGGAATCGTTTAAGGCGTCATCGATGCACAAAAATAGGGCGGGCCCTGACCGATTGCAAAAATCCGCGCCCATTTCAAAACCGCGCGGCAAAATCGCTACTACCACACGCGAGTACCCCCACACACGCACTTAACACACACACACACGCCACGGCACTTAACACACACACACAAACACAGGCACACACACACACACACACGCATGCACTTAGACACCACACACACCCAACACACCACACTACAACCACACACGCACACACACCAACACTCACCACAACACACACCCACACGACACACACAACCACACAGCACACACAGTACAACTTAAGCACCACCCTCTTCACTCACCACATCCTGGCCACTATTAATGTGGCGAAGGCCGATGGACTTAAGCAGGGTCACACACACACCACACACATACACACACATCACACACACACATCACACACACACACATCATACACACACACACAACACATAACACACAACATCCACTCTGCACTCACCCACATCCCTGGCCACTTCCATGTGGCGAAGGCCGATGACTTAGCAGGGTCACACATCACACACATACACACCCCACACATCCACTCTCACTCCCACATGCTGCCACTATCCATGTGGCGAAGGCTGATGACTTAGCAGGGTCGTAAACGAAGTTGTGGATCAATTTCCCATTGAACATGTGAGGCACACAGGGTCGGATGATGGCCAGGGAAGTGGACCCTCTCTGGGTGAGCTTGCACCAGTCGGGGACGCCTTGAAGGTTCCGTGGAGTGGCCCGGACACACAGACCTGTCGATTCCGTGTATGTCTAGAGCGTTGATGATGAACACTGACGACTCGTCTCACTGAAGGGACTCTGGGTGTCAAGGGTGGGGTTGTGGAGGGGGGGGGAAGGTGGTGGTGGTGGTGTGTGGGGGGTGATGGTGGTGGTGGTGGGGGGGGGATGTCTAGTGCTTGAATGATTGACACTAGAGGACGTTCGTCCACTAAGGGACTCTGGGGTGTGGGTGGGGTGGGGTGGGGTGGGGGGTGAAGGTGGTGGTGGAGGGGGTGGGGGTGGGGGGGAGAGGGTGGTCGTGGGTGGGGTGGGGTGGTGGAAGGTGGTGGTGTGGGGGGGGTGATGGTGGTGTGTAGTGTTGTCTACTGCGTTGGATGATGACGACTGAGCGAATATCGTGACCCGAAGGGACTTCTGAGGGGTGGGGGTGGAGGTGGTGGGTGGTGGGGGTTGGAGGTGGGTGGGTGGTGGGGTGATGGTGGTGGGGGTGGGGGTTGTTTATGCGTTGATGATGACACTGACGACGTTGTCGACTGAAAGGGACTTCTGAAGGGTAGGATGGGGTGGGGTGGGGGGTTGTGGAGGGTGGGGTGGGGGGTAAGTTTGGAGGTGGGGGTCGTGGGGTGGGTGGGGTGGTTTGTGGGTGTCTGTGCAGTGATGATGAACACTGATGCATCGTCGACGCGGGGACTCTGAGGGTGGGGGTGGGGAGTGGGATGCATGGGTTAAAAGGGTGGTGGTGGGGTTTGAAGTTTGGAGGTGGTGTGGTGGGGTGGGTGTGGTGGTTGTGGGTGTCTTGTGCAGTGAAATGATGACACTGACGACATGCGTGACCGAAGGGACTCTGAGGGGTGGGGGTGGGGGTGGGGTGCATGGGCTTAAAGGGTGGTGGTGTGGGGGGGTGGGGGGGAGGTTGGAGGTGATGGGGGTGGTGGGGGTGGGTGGGTGGGTGGTTGGGGTGGAATGGTGGTGTGGTGGTGGTTTGTCTAGTGCGTTGAATGATGACGCTGACGCCGTCGTGACTGAAGGACTCTGGGTGGTGGGTGGGATGTGGTGGGTGGGGGGAAGGTGGTGGTGTGGTGGTGGGTTGGGGGGGGAGTTTGGAGGTGGTGGAGCTTGTCTAGTGCGTTGATGAATGACGCTGACGGAACGTCGTTGACTGAAGAGCTGGGTGCGGGTGGGAATGGGGTGGGGTGGGGGGAGTGTGTGGGGGAGAGGTTAGAGGTGGTGGTGGTGGTGTTGTCTAAGAGCGTTGATGATGACACTGACGGACGGTTTGTTTTTTTTTTTGGAACTGAAAAAAAGAGACTCTGAGGGTGGGGTGGGATGGGGTGGTGTTGTGTTAAAGGGGGGTGTGGGGGTTGAAGTTTGGGGAGGTGGTGGAGGTGGTGGGGGGGTTGTCTAGTGCGTTGATGATAGAACTAGACCGATGTTGTCGACTGAAAGGGACTCTGAGGGGTGGGGGTAGGTGTGGTGTGGTGGGGGGTAGGTGGTGGTGGTGGTGGTGTGTGTGTGGGGGGGGTGAATGGTGGTAGGTGGTGGGGGGGGGGTTAAGTGGCGTTGATTATAACACTGACAGCATCGTCGACTGAAGGGACCTCTGGGGTGTGGGGGTGGGGTGGGGTGGGTAGGGTGGGTGGTGGGTGGCGTGGTTGGGGGGGGGGATGGTGTGGTGGTGGGGGGGTTGTTTTAGTGCGTTGATGATGACGCTGGACGACGGTCGTCGACTGAAGGGAACTCTGATGGTTGGGATGGGGTGGGGTGGGGGGTTAAAGGGGGGGGGGGGTTATAGTTTTGGAGGTGTGGTAGTGGTGAGGGGGGTTGTCAAGTGCGTGGATGAGACA
>JAJSRW010001721.1:27500-37890 GCA_022414725.1 Microglena sp. YARC | reverse complement strand
GTTCATCCCCCCCCCCCCCCCACCACCACCACCACCACCAACACGCACACACCCACACATTAAGTTCATGACCCCCCACACCCCCACAACATATGGACAAAACACAAACTTACACTCCATCAATTGACTCACCTGTTCATCCAGGAGTTCAGGCTCCCAGGGTGCAAACGAGGCAGGCCGTGGATTGTCTCCCCCCCCCACCCCACCCCACCCCTCTCTCGTCACACAACACACACAGCACACAAACACAACACAACACACACACATCCATCACTGCACTCACCTCGTTAATCCAGGAGTTCAGGCTTCCCAGGGTGCAGCCGACAGGTGTGATTTTGTCCCCCCCCCCCCCCCCCCCCCCTCTCTCACACACACACACACAACACACACACACACAAACACAAACACAGCACACTTACCACCCTTATCCAGAGTTCGAAGCTCCCAGGTGCCAGCCGGCAGGCATGGATTGTGGCGATGGCCCACCTCACAGCACCAGTGCGTGGGTGAATGAAGGTTGAGGATAGACCATCCGTCATCTCCAGTAAGTAGCCGTCGATACTTCTTCCAGCTCGGCCTGCAAAGATGGGAAAGGGTGCACGTTGTGGAGAGGTGGGGGTGGTGGTGGTGGGGTGGTGGGGGTCGCTTTGTGTAATGTGTGTGCCATTTGTGTGCATTGTGTTAATTTGTGTTGTTGTGTGCCTGTTGAGTGCATATGTTTAAATTTGTGGTGTGTGTGTGTCTTCTCATAAGTGTCGAAGTCTGTCAGCAGCCTGCAAGATGGACAAGGCCACAAGTTGTGCGCGTCCTTGTGGGTGTGGTGGTGGTGGTGGTGGTGATGTGCGCCGCCGTGGGGTGGGTGAGGACGTGAGCCAACAGGACTGTCGGTTCATCTCAGCAAGTAAGCCCGCCATACGTCTTCAGCTCAGCTGCCAAGATGGGACAAGGTGCACAAGGGTGCGCGTTGTGGGTGGTGGTGTGGTGGTAGTGTTGTGATGTGCGTGCTGGGTGAGGGACGTGAGGCACGGACTGTCGTCATCTCCAGCTAACGAGTAGCGCTGTACGTCTTCACTCAGCCTGCAAGATGGGGACAAGGGTGCACGTTGTGGGGTGGTGGTGATGGTGTATGTGTGTAGGGGTCGCTTTGGTTTTTTGTGTGTGTGTGGATGTGTGTACTCACAAGCACACTTCACACAGTCACACAAACACCCACACTTTGTACTGAACTGCTTAAAGAACACCCACCCACACACTTCACAGTCATCACAAACCCAAACTGCATAGACTTGAAAACACACACACATACACACTCCGCACAGTCACACAATCACTCTCTCACACTTCACATAGTCACACAAACACCCACACTGCCCCAGACTGTAAACACACACACACATGTACACTCCGCACAGTCACACAATCACTCTCTCACACTTTCACATAGTCACCAAACACCCACACTGCCCCGACTGTAAAACACACACATGCACACTTCCGCACCAGGCACAAACACTCTCACACAAATTCCAAACAGTCACACAAACACCCACCTCTGCACAAACACCCACACGCAAAACAACCACACCTGGACCGATCCTAAGGAAAAGGGAGAATGCTATCTTTGCCACAGCCTGATTCCAATTCAGCGAAGACTGTAAACAAACACACACATGCACACTCCGCAGAGTCACACGAACACTCACACTGCACACAAGCACATGCAAAGCACACACCTGGACGATCCTGTGGAAAAGGGAGAATGCCATCTTTGCCACAGCCGGATTCCAATACAGGAAAGACTGTAAACACAAACCCCACACATGACACTCCGTACACTTCACCAAACAACAACCTACTAATGCACAAACACACACGCACCTGGACGACCCTGTGGAATAGGGAGAATGCTATCTTTGCCACAGCGGGATTCCAGTTCAGCGAAGATTGTAAACACACACATGCACACTCCGTACACTCACACTGCACACAAGTACATGCACAACACACACCTGGACGATCCTGTGGAAAAGGGAGAATGCTGCCTTTGCCGCAGCTGGATTCCAATACAGCAAAGACTCAGCCCGCATACATTCATGAAGCAATGTGCCGTGTTGATAGGGGGCTGTCAAGAAGTCCCCCGAGAGTTGCTCACACGACTTGATGGGGTCCATGAAAGCGCAGCGCTGAGATAGCTGCAGCCAATAACCTAGTACATGGTTTTGGTTGGGGTTGGGTGGGTGGGGTGGGGTGGGGGTGTTGCGCGCTGACAAAGCTGCAGCCATGATCACCTAGCTATACGTTTTGGGTTGGTGGGGTCCATGAGAGTCGCAGCGCTGAGATAGCTGCAGCCCAATCAATCACGTGGTTGGTTGGGTTGGGTTGGGTTGGGTTGGGTTGGCTGTGTTTGGGTTGGGTGGGTTGGTAGGGTTGTTGGGTTGGCGTTGGGTTGGGTTGGTTGGTGTTGGGTTGGGTTGGTTGGGTTGGGTTGGGTTGGGTTGGGATGCGAGATTGTTATGGGTTGGGTTGGGTTGGGTTGGGTTGGTTGGGTTGGGTTGGGGGGGTGTGGGTTGGGTTGGGTTGTTGGGTTGGGTTGGGTTGGTTGGGGGTTGCGGGTGGGTTGGGTTGGGTTAGGTTGGTTGGTTGGGTTGGGTTGGGTTTTGGGTAGATGGGTTGGGTGGGTTGGGTGGTTGGTTGGGTTGGGTTGGGTTGGGTTTGGGTGGTTGGGTTGGGTTGGGTTGGGTTGGGTTTGGGGTTGGGCGTTGGTTGGTTGGGTTGGTTGGGTTGGGTGGGTGGTTGGGGGGTGGGATGGTTGGGTTGCGTTGAGGTGGGTTGGTTGGTTTGGTTGGGTTGGGTGGTTTGGGTTGGTTGGGTTGGGTTGGGTTGGGTTTTTGGGTGGTTTGTTGGGTGGGTGGTTGGGTTGGGTGGGTGGGGCTGGTTTGGGTTGGTTGGTATCCGGTTGGTTTGGTTGGGTGGGTTGGGTTGGGTTTGGGTTGGGTTGGTTGGGTTGGGTTTGCGGTTGGGTTGGGTTTGGGTTGGGGTTGGTTGGATTGGGTTTGGTTGGGTTTGGGTTGGGTTTGGGTGGTGTTGGGTTTGGGTTGGGTTGGGTTTGGGTTGGGTTGGTTGGGTGGGTTGGGTTGGGTGGGTTGGGTTGGTTGGGGTTGGGTTTGGGTTGGGTTTGGGTTGGGTTGGGTTGGGTTGGGTTTCGTTGGGTGGGTGGGTTGGTTGGGTTGGGTTGGGTTGGGTTTGGGGTTGGGTTTGGTTTGGTTGGGTTGGGTTGGGGTTGGTTGGTTGGGTTGGGTTGGGTTGGGTTGGGTTGGGTTGGGTTGGGTATTGGTTGGTTTTGGGTTGGGTTTGGTTGGTTGGGTTGGGTTTGGGTTGGGTTGTTTGGGTTGGGTTGGGGGTTGGGTTGGGTTGGGTTAATTGTTGCTTGTTTGTTGTTGTGGTTGCTGCTGCTTTTTTGTTGTTGTTGATCGTGGTCCTTATATTGGTTTTGGGTTCGTGGTGTTGCAACAGCAACCTACTGGCGCCTAGGCTCAGAGACTAGCAGCCGAAAGACCTGGTACACATTTACAATTTGTTGTGACCGCGGGTTTCAGTCACCAGTGCTTGGGTTTTGTATACAGCCCTTCCAATATTGAGGTTGGGCAAGTCTATTTAGCCTATCTTTGGTTACGTCTTTCCCTGATAGAGTATATCGACTGTAAGAACACACACAATACGCACACTTCACAGTCACACAAACATACACATGCACACTTCACACAGTCACACAAACACACACAAGCAAACTTCACAGTCACACAAACACACTCATGCATTTGGTTACGCATTTCTCAGCTAGAATGTAAGAACACTCACACACACATGCACACTTCAAAGTCACACAAACACACACACTTCACCCAGTCGCACATGCACACTTCACAGTCACACAAACACACACACTTCACACAGTCACACAAACACATACAGACACACACACGCACACTTCACACAGTCACACAAACACATACACACACTTCAAACAGTCACACAAACACATACACACTATCAGCTTGGATAACACTCCGGAGAGTGGACTTTGTGTGTGCAGCACGCCAATCTATAAATGCGGGGACGAGAATAAGTTACAAGCACAGGAGACCCATTAAGGGGCACCAGTGGAGGAAAGGGGGCGGTAGCCTGGAACCTGATCAGGGTACAGACTAGACAGTGCGTGTCAGAAGAACCGATGACGCAGTCAACAGGAAGCTGACATAGTACTGTCAGGACCGATAGTTCTAAGGGAGTACACAAGGAGTCACCAAGACATAAAACAAGCGAGAGCACCGCTATTCATGCTGATACTCCACCTATGACGCAGGTGACATACAATACTAGTACTCCACCTATGGCACTGGGGACATAGAACCATAAACTGGTAGGGAAACAAAAATTATTAAGGAACGGCGGAAAAAAAAAACAGGAAACCAGAAGAAAGCCTTGTCTAAAAATAAAAGGATGAGAAAGGATGAACCAAAAACCACTGTAGTACTCCGAAAATGTAGCAGCAAAAAACTTGGGTCATACCGAGCTGAGCTGAGACCAAAATGGAAATGTAACCATCCATGGTAAGCGCAAAAAAAATACTATTCATCCAGAATAGTTAGGCACAAACCAGAAAAATGACAGGGTGGCCAAACAGAAATCAATCCTAATACCAAAGGAAGGGGAAACAACGGTGACTGAAAGAACCGAGAACTTAACCTAAAGAGAAGACTGAAAAAATCGTATATCAAAGTTGGGGAACAACGGTATAGAAAACCCGATCCGGGAATAGGAACCTAACGCCAATCAATGATAACCAAAGAGACGGATTGAAATATCGTGTGAGCGCAGCTCACGAGAGAATCAAAGCCTAAAGGACGCAGACAAGAGGACACTAAAGACTACGATGGAAAAAAAAAGTCGATGGAAAAATCCACTACCTTAAAAACTATTCTTAGCATAGAATTCATGACTAGGTTGGGATGAAAAAACCATGATGAACTGGTTTCTTACCCAAAGATGGAAGTAAGAAGATTTATGAAAGTTAATTATCATAATCCCCAGTTACGGCACTAACTAAAACATTCTAGGAGGTGGGTATCGCACCACAAAGAACTCATGCACTCAAGACAAACCAAGCGCCTAACTAAAGCAAACCAAACTTGCAGCAAACTGAAAAATCCAAAGGATGCGAAGTTAAAATTTTCAAGAAACTTGTAACCAACAAAGGAAACACAGTTCAATGAACAATAGAAGGGTAGATGTACAACCATAGTACATAAAACCTATTGTCCACCTGAAAAATAGTAAACGCATAAAAAAGACTTCAAAGAATTTACTGCAAAGGATGGACTGAAAGGGCGCTTGAAATACACTCGGAAAACAAGAAAGAGGTGAGCGGCGGTACATCTGCAAGTACAACTGCAAGATTACCCAGCCCACCAATTCACAGTAAAATCCGAAGGGAAACAACTACTACACTCCACAAAAAGTTCCAATCACATGAGGGGCTGGTGATCTAAAAACAGTGTGGAGTAAAAAGAAATAGCTAATCTATGATGAGCTCCACCGAACGAACCATCTGCCTATGGAACTAAGAGTCAGAAACCATCAAGACGCTATAACGGTGGTCTGAATTAAGTACCACCTTCCACCAAAACCAAGAAAGACAGCTGAAAGGAAGCTGCCTAAACAAAGCGTCGTAACGCTCCACCAATCTAGACTACCCTATAAGTCAGTCTAGGAGGTGCTGAGGAATAGGCACTCACACATAGGGCCATGTTAACCTACGTATGAGAGCCAGCAGCACCTAAAACAATGAATCCTGGGTTGACTGTAACACCCCAGCCATACGCAGTATCAAGCTAGACCAGTGTTCAAGATAATCACTTACCCATTCGGCAACGGCTACATCATCACATGGGCTTGACCCGAGTAATCCACCCAGGGACGACAGGAGGCGTCGGAATTATCGACACCCGCGAGCCATCCGAGGTGGTCGGAGGTTGGCGACTATTAGTCAATGGACCTGATTCCAGGTACCACTATGATCGAAGGCTGTCTAAATCCTAAAGCTTCACCGCTAAAAACGTGGCACAGAGGAGGGCCTGGCGACCCCTGAGATTCGGCTAAGATTATAGTTGGATATCCAACTCCCACCCGCCCTAAAACTTCACACACAATACAGCAAGATCAGGCCCTGGTCTAGAATGCAACAATGATACATCCAGCCAGGCCAGCCAACAACAATTGGGGTTGTTAAAAGGGCGTAGGGAATTACCGGTAACACATAACATATCACCGTTTGATGACAGGAGGGATGCAAGCGGGCACGGGACCCATACTAATGGGATAACCCAGAAAGACAGTTTAGAACTGAACTGGAGATAGAGAGTACATCACTACTCACTACTAACTGGCGCAACATTGGAAACCCAAATATAATAACCCTTACTCACCAGGGAATACCCAACCAGTCTACCAAATAATGTCTTTTTAACTAGCTTGTTGCGTGACTGCCCAATACTAAGATTACATAGCAAGGGCAACCAAACAAACGCAACAACGACACATCAGGTGCAACCCCAAAGAAAAGCTCCGAAGGAGTCTTGTCTCCCTAGATGAACACGCGATTGCAAAGATTAAACACTAGCACCATGCTGAGCAGTGTCATCATCAACAACTCATGCATGCCCCAACTAATCGAGATCAACCATGCCTCTATACCACTTAACTAAAAATTCCTAAGCCCTATCAGAACTCAAACACTTGAACTCAAACTCACGTAGCTAAGGCATACACCTAAGGGGGAACCAGGGGCACGGGAAGACAAAGGAGTAACCTCTGTCGAACCACGGAACGCACCCAGGGGTCACAAGGAGCCTAAGAGAGAAAAATATCCACCAAGATATCATGCCAAAGATCCTCCACGGCCGCTGGACTAGGGCCAGGACGGCGTCCACTGCGGCCTGTAGCATGGGCGAAGTCCGGCGCTGCGAGACCTGGGATCACAGAAGGTGGGGAAGCGTTAGGTCGAAGTCGAGATTTGAGGTATGGGAAAAAAAAGAGACGAGAATGACAGTGCAGAAAATCGCACCAATGGCAGAAAATCGCAAATCGCAAGGGCAGAATTCGAACATTTATCGCTAGGATGCGAAGAGCAGAGCCGAGGCATGTAAAGGTCCTAATATCCCGCCGTCGATGATCAGTCAATCTCAAGTCCCCCCCTCTATCGCTCGACTCACCCGGTTGGGGGGTAGAGGGAGCAGCACCCGTAGTGGTGCTGACCATACCCCCCTGCTTCCTACCACCTCCAGAATCTCCAGGTCCAGACGCGTAGGTCGTCCTCCTCTGGCGAACCCTACGGCAGTGCCGGCGATCCGCCAGCTTGATCGAAAAAATTCTCCAGAAGGTAGCACAGAGCCACTAGAGCGCAAGCTCATGCCAGTAGCCGACCGTCGGCTGGGCAGAGCAAAGGGGGCAAAGACGACGTAGACATCAGCAGGGAGCTTGGTCGGCTTGGCAACCTCCGGTATGCAGGCAGAGCCTCAAACACCGGAGAAAGGTTTAGCGACGTCAAGGACGCGAGCAGACGAAGACGGGGTATCTCCACCGATGTCCAGGCTAGTCGCCGACTTGAGTCTGCACGTCACAGTCATCTACGACAGACGGGAGGAGGCGACAGACGGCAGGGGAGGAAAAAAAAGAGAAGATGGAGGAATGACCGGGGGGGGTTACTTCCACGATGGCGGAAGGACTCTCATGACCGCTAGCAGAGGCAGCTGGTGCACAAACGTCTAGCCAATCATCAAGAGGAGCCGTTCCTCCGTGGGAAGGATTGGTCGCAGCCATCGCTGAGAATGATACTGCGCATCCCGCGCGTCCAGGAAAGACCATCCATGTCATGGAGTTTCTCAAAATGCCGGGAGGTCCTCGCGGAAGTTGCATTGCATCGCAAAGCAGTGGTAGTAAATGAAGGGCCGTATAACCTATCAGCTTGGATAACACTCCGGAGAGTGGACTTTGTGTGTGCAGCACGCCAATCTATAAATGCGGAGACGAGAATAAGTTACAAGCACAGGAGACCCATTAAGGGGCACCAGTGGAGGAAAGGGGGCGGTAGCCTGGAACCTGATCAGGGTACAGGCTAGACAGCGCGTGTCAGAAGAACCGATGACGCAGTCAACAGGAAGCTGACATAGTACTGTCAGGACCGATAGTTCTAAGGGAGTACACAAGGAGTCACCAAGACATAAAACAAGCGAGAGCACCGCTATTCATGCTGATACACACACTTCACACAGTCACACAAACACATACACACACACACACACTTCACACAGTCACACAAACACACACACTTCACACAGTCACACAAACACATACAGACACTTCACACAGTCACACAAATACATACACACACACACACACTTCACACAGTCACACAAACACACACACTTCACACAGTCACACAAACACATACAGACACACACACGCACACTTCACACAGTCACACAAACACATACACACACACACACACACTTCACACAGTCACACAAACACACACACACACTTCACACAGTCACACAAACACATACAGACACACACAAGCACACTTCACACAGTCACACGAACACATAGACACACACACACTTCACACAGTCACACAAACACACAAACTTCACACAGTCACACAAACACACACACTTCACACAGTCACACAAACACACACACTTCACACAGTCACACAAACACACACACCTGGTACACGTGTGTAGCATTGCCTCGTGTGGTCTCAGGCTCATAGGTGGTTACATCGCTGAACATCGACAAGCCAGAGTTATAGAGGTTTCTGCTGGGGTGGGCCAACACCTTTTTCTTCTTCTCCTCCTCCAATACGTGTTCCCCTACATGAGCAACACACACAATGGGGGACAGGTCCCTGAGGGGGAGCTCCTGGAACGTGGCTGCAGAGCACAAGACCATGCCTCCACACGCCACGCCTTGCACCGCCTTCGCGAGGGCCATGAATTCACCCCCGTAATGGGTTGAGCCTGAGATGCGATTAAAGTCAATGCATAAGGCATCGGTGACGCCGCTGTGAATTCCCATGCGCACTCGCAGGCCCCGCCAGACAAGCACATAGCCACTCTTCTCATTAACAGCCTTCAAGCTGTCCCCACTAGAGAACATGTTGGGTAGGGTATTGCTGACCTTCAGGTCAAGTACTAGAAATTCCCGCCAATTCATGGGCACCTCTGTCTCCTCCTCGTTAAACGTGTTGCTCATGGGGAAAGCTGTTACCTGCTCGGCAGATCGCATCTGATCTGATCTGACCTGATCAGATCTGATCTGACTTAATCTGATCTCCTCTGCAGAAAGATTGCAAGATGAGCCCATCTGCGGCCTGAAACCGCGGTCAAAGGACAATCCCTTGCTTTGCGACTTCAACTTCTGCGGGTGTTGGGTTGGGTTGGGTTGGGTTGGGTTGGGTTGGGTTGGGTTGGGTTGGGTTGGGTTGGGTTGGGTTGGGTTGGGTTGGGTTGGGTTGGGTTGGGTTGGGTTGGGTTGGGTTGGGTTGGGTTGGGTTGGGTTGGGTTGGGTTGGGTTGGGTTGGGTTGGGTTGGGTTGGGTTGGGTTTGGGTTGGGTTGGGTTGGGTTGGGTTGGGTTGGGTTGGGTTGGGTTGGGTTGGGTTGGGTTGGGTTGGGTTGGGTTGGGTTGGGTTGGGTTGGGTTGGGTTGGTTGGGTTGGGTTGGGTTGGGTTGGGTTGGGTTGGGTTGGGTTGGGTTGGGTTGGGTTGGGTTGGGTTGGGTTGGGTTGGGTTGGGTTGGGTTGGGTTGGGTTGGGTTGGGTTGGGTTGGGTTGGGTTGGGTTGGGTTGGGTTGGGTTGGGTTGGGTTGGGTTGGGTTGGGTTGGGTTGGGTTGGGTTGGGTTGGGTTGGGTTGGGTTGGGTTGGGTTGGGTTGGGTTGGGTTGGGTTGGGTTGGGTTGGGTTGGGTTGGGTTGGGTTGGGTTGGGTTGGGTTGGGTTGGGTTGGGTTGGGTTGGTTGGGTTGGGTTGGGTTGGGTTGGGTTGGGTTGGGTTGGGTTGGGTTGGGTTGGGTTGGGTTGGGTTGGGTTGAGTTGGGTTGGGTTGGGTTGGGTGGGTGGGTGGGTGGGTGAACCCTACAAGGCAAGCACATTGTATTCTAGGGGGGGGGGGGGGGGGCATTTAACACATGCGAGTAAACAAATACGCAAAAAGGTCTATGCAGCGTCGCCTGCGATGCTAAAAAATGGCGGAGCGACAGGTGGCAACGGAAGCGAGTTAGTTACGAGACCGTTTGCTGACGCGTCGCGCTCCATCGCGGTCAGACGGATGGATG
>JAJSRW010001721.1:0-22500 GCA_022414725.1 Microglena sp. YARC | reverse complement strand
TCACTGCAGGGTCCAGGGCCATGACAAAATCAAGATTATTTTGAAGCGTCCTCCTGTGTGTGGTGGTCATCAGAGTGAGAAGGGGAGAGGGGGGGAGGTGGAGAGGGAGAGAAAGGAGGCGGGGTGGAGGGGGTGGAGGGAGGGTGGAGGGCAAGGGTGGGAAGGTGCAGGGGTAGAGGTCTCACTCATGGTCTCACTGCGGGTCCAGGGCCATGACATAATCAAGATTATTTGGAGGGGAAAGGGGGCGGGGTGAGTGGAGGGTGAGAGGGGGGAGGTAGGGGGGGGGAGGGGGAGAGGGGGAAGGTGGAGAGGGGGAGAGAGGAAAGGTGGAGGGGTGGAGGAGGGTGCAGGGAGGATGGAGGGGGATAGGAGGGAAGTGGAGGGGGAGGGGGAGGAGGGAGGGTGGAGGGAGGGGATAGGGGGAAAGTGGAGGGTGAGAGGGGGAAGGTGTGTCAGGGGTGGGGGGGAGGGGGAGAGGGGAACAGGGGAGGGTGGAGGGAGGGTGCAGGGAGAGTGGAGGGGATAGGAGAACGGTGGATGGGTGGAAGGAGGGTGCAGGGAGGGTGGAGGGGAAGAGGGAGGTGGAGAGAGATAGAGGGGAGGGGAGAGGGGAAGTTGGAGGTTGAGAGGGGTAAGGTGTGTGGGGGGGGAGGGTGAAAGGTGGAGGGATGGAGGGAGGGTGCAGGTTGGGTGGAGGGGGATAGGAGGAAGGTGGAGGGGGAGGAGAAGGGTTGAGGGAGGGTGCAGGGAGGGTGGAGGGGATAGGGGGAAGGTGGAGGAAAGGGAGGGGGAGGGTGTAGGGAGGGTGTAGGGACGTGGGAGGGTGGAGGGGAGAGGGGAAATAGCGACTCACACACACATATACATGCACACAGGCACACACACATATACATGCACACAGGCACACACACGCATGCACACAGACACACACACATATACATGCACACAGACACACACACACACACGCATGCACACAAGTATGTAAACACACAGACACAAACACACACACACGTATGCACACAAGTATGTAAACACACAGACACACACACACACACACGCATGCACACAAGTATGTAAACACAGACACAGGCACACACACACATATGCATGCACACAGGCACACACACACACACGCATGCACACAAGTATGTAAACACACAGGCACAAACACACACACTCGCAATCACATACATACAAACACGCACACACGATATATATATATATATATATATATATATATATTGCTATATGATATACGATGTGTACCATTGCTTCGAGTAAGATAAACACAACACCGTTAAATAACTGATGAGGTGCTATAATTACACCGCAAGCTTGATTGCTATGCTCATATCTTGCTCAAACAACTCCATTTTAGTGTCAAGGTATATATAATTTTGGAAGGAATCCGAATTTGTGATCATTTAGATCAAAAATTACGTCTGCAAAAAAGCGTTTTTTTCACCAGTATTCCGTACTTTGTATCGCAATTTGCTATGCTTATATGTTGGCCAAACAACATGAAATTAGTGCAGAGTATCCTAGAATTCAACAGAAAATTCGAATTTGTACTAAAATTGAGGATTGGGGCATTTTTTTTTGCAAAAGTTTGTTTTGCTGTTTTCTCACGATTTTGATTTTATAGTGAATGAGCCAAATTGCTGAAGTGCCGAGATGCAAAGTTTCGATTTTGCGAATTGCGATGCTTAGATGTGCTCTTGTGGGAATGTGACTTGGCTATATAACATGGATAATTGCTATTCGAAGAACAATGAATGCTTAAATGTACTCACAAAGGCTTCATATCGTGCCCAAAAGCATCAAATGACCGATTCGGTGCTATAATGACAACTTTTTTTCACCACGTAGTGAAATACTTAGAACGGCGATTTGCTATGCTTATATGATGTCCATGTTTTTTTTCAGTACGACAACTATACCATGCAATCGTTCAAGGAATCCGAATCTTGATTTAAAATAGTTTTTCGAGATTTAACTAGACATGTAACATGTTTGATTTATTTATCCGGGTGTTTTTTTATTCGGGTGTAAAAGATGTAATACTTCGTAAACACGATTTTGGCCCACGAAAAGTGAACATTTTCGTGGGCCAAAAAGCTGAGTAGGAATCCCTTCAAAAATCAAAATCTACGATTTCGATGTTTTTACGGGTAAATGTACTATATATATATATATATATATATATATATATATATGAAATCATGGCGGTCGTGGTCATGGTGGTGTCATCATCGCGTACCCACGTGCCATGGGCGTGGGAAGTGTAACCGACTTGCAACCGACTTTCCGTACACCCTAGTCTTCGCCCAGCAAAATTTTCAATGACCAAAACAGCAGATGCGCTAAGCTATGCGCGCGCTCATTTCATGTTCTAAACTGCCTCCCATACTGTGACTGCAATGAATTGCAATGAAATGAGTGAGGAGATCCTCTCCTCGGAGGTCATTTGCTGATCCCCAGATCGCTTTGCATGGCGCTCGGAAAAATAGTTTTCAGTGTATTGCTGCTTCACGGAGCGACCTGCGGCTCATGCTCCAGAACTTTCACTTCGGCTCATGATTCGGCTGGCCCTGGACTTTCACTTGGCTCATGCATGCGCACTTGATTCTTCATCTCAGCACTACGTTCGTCATCTCCTTATGCTTTCACGTCGCCTGATTCGCTATCACAACGCCTGATTCGTGATTGGAGGTAGTTGACTTCCATTCTCCAGCCTTTCTGCAGGCTCTATTGATACATTCATCTTGCTGCGAGCTAAGACACACGCACGGCTCATGATATCTCTGCACGATCTAAGCCCCTGCAACCCTGTGACGTTCTTCCGACTCCCGACTTCCTTCTTGCCGCGTGCTCCTTGCACCGCGTGCAATACCTCTGCAAGATCTTCCCCCCACAACCCCACACCACTCCCTGCAACCCTGCAACGATAAGGTTATTATCGCGCTGAGCTGTAGCGTGTGCGTGACAGAGTTTACCGAACGAAGGCCCTTTCGGGAAACAGCTTGCACGCCCAACCAGGTATCTATGCGCGAAGAGGAAGCTACAGGTAAACAGGTTTGCTCTCGCGAAATTCCGATGTTTCAAGCTGAGTCTGAAACTGGGCAGACGTCCGTTTGCAATTTCCAAAAGTCTTCGCATTTCCGCGTCGTCTGACGAAACGTCCAAACGTCTGCGCGATTTTGAATTCGACGGGAAACATCATAATCGCTTCTGTTAAGCCCATCTGCTAAAGTGGCCGAGAGAAGATCAGATTAATGGGAACGTAGAAGCAGGGAAGTACGTGTGTGTTGGCGGGTAAAGGGGTGACGCAAATTTGAGATTGGGCCTGGGTCGAGGTTTGGGCAGAGTGGGACTGAGTGTGTGTGTGTGTGTGTGTGTGTGTGGAGGGGGGGGGGGGGGGGGGGGGGGGGGCAGATACATCAGCATTTGAAGTGGGGGAAACATGATGGCTGTGTTTGTGAGAGGGGTGTCCTTAATCTCACGTCCCTAGAGTACTTATATTTCTTGGATGTAACAATTTCAATTTCAATTTCAGCATTTGAAGTGGGGGAAACATGATGGCTGTGTTTGTGAGAGGGGTGGAGGTGAGGACATATGTGTAGCCCATTCTGTAAGCCAGCCCCACGGGCACCCTATTATGATTGTGGTGGGAGTGATGTGTGTCTGTGTGGCCACCGGCCACACGGGCTACCGTACTAGTATATATATATATATATATATATATATATATAATATATATATATATATAGGTGGGAGAATTATGATAACCTGTATTTGCCCGCGTCATGAATTCGAAGCTGCAAATGGAGGTTGGTACTCTTGAACACCTTGCCTGTAGCCATCAAGAATCTCTGCAACGCAAAAAAAAGCAATAATGAGATGAGTATGATGAACAGCATGGCGTGTGTGTGTATGATGAGTAACATGTGTGTATATACTGAGATGTGTATGAGTAACATGTGTATGTGTATGATTAACATGTGTGTTTACTAAGATGTGTATGATGAACAGCATGGCGTGTGTATATATGTTCAGGGCTATACATGTATATGTGTACATGTGTTTATGTATATGTGCATATGTGTATATGTAAATGAATATTTGTTTATGTGATCATCTGTATATGTACACATGTTTATGTATATATGTATTTGTACACATGTATATGTATATATGCATATGTACACGTGTATATGTATATGTGTTTTGTGTTAATGTATGTAAGCATATGTCGATTGGTATTTGTCGATGCGTATGTGTGTTTATGTGTACATGTGTATTTGTATATATTTGTATGTGACCTCGTAATAAGACGCGCATTTTTATGTATTTATTTTATGCATTTATTTTCCCCGCTCTACTCAAAACGGTGATTTTTCACTTCGATTAAATTCACCAGTGCGAGCAAATGGGCTGGCCCCCTCAACCACACACCTAGTAATAAGGCGAGCTATTTATTTAATTAATTATCTATTTATCTGGCTCTAGGGTTTAGGGGTTAGGGTTCACTCACAATGATGTTAGTCCGATTGAATCCTTGGCTGTCCCATAGCTTCAAGTTTAGGGTTAAGGGTTTAGGTTTTACTCACAATGGTTTCATTCCGATTGAATACTTGGCTGTCCCATAGATTCAAGGCTGTCCCATAGATTCAAGTTTAAGGTTAAGGGTTTAGGGTTTAGGGTTTACTCACAATGGTGTCATTCTGATTGAATCCTTGGCTGTCCCATAGATTCAAGTTTTCTTCGGTAATCTCAACCTCGGACGGCCGCATAGGTCCGACATACGTCACATTGCTATATGTGACCTGGGATCTGAACTCCAAATCAGCGTAGACGTTCCTTAGCAGATCAACCATGAATAACCTGGAATGATTGGTGTGTGTGTGGGGGGGGGGGGCATAAGTTATATTGTTATATGTGAACCTTGGAATCTGAACCCGCATCAGCGTAGATGTTCCTATGTAGATCATTCAAGAACAACCTGGAATGAGGGGTGTGGTGGTGGTGGTGGTGGTGGTGGTGGGGGGGGGGCATAAGTTATATTGCTATATGTGACCTGGTTCTGAACTCCAAATCAGTGTAGACGTTCCTTAGCAATACAATCGGGAATAAACTGGAATGAGGGAGTGTGTATGTGTGTGTGTGTGTGTGTGTGGTGTGAGAGGGGGGGGGGGGGGGGGAGGGGGGCGGCATAAGGTCATATTGCTATATGTGAACCTGGGACTGAATCCAAAATCAGCGTAGACGTTCCTTAGCAAATCAATCATGAATAAACTGGAAATGACGGGGGTATGGTGGGTGGGTGGGTGGTGGGTGTGTGTGTGGGGGGCATAAGTCATATTGCTATATGTTGACCTGGGACTTGAACTCAAAATCAGCGTTAGAATTCCCTCAGAAGATTTTTAAAGAATAACCTGGAATGAGAGGGGGGACATAAGTATTATTGTTATAAGTGACCTGGATTTGAACACCGAAATCAGCATAGATGTTCCAAAAATATCTTTTAATAATAACCATGGAATGAAGGGGGGGGGGGGGGGGGGGCATAAGTCACATTGCTATATGTGACCTGGATCTGAACCCGAATCAGTGTAGATGTTCCTTAAAAGATCTTTTTAAAGAATAACCTGGGAATGAGGGGGGTGGGGGGGGAGGGGGGGGACATAAGTGAACAAGCCAGAATGCAGTGTTTAGGCACTTGTTCGGCGCCAGCATGTCACCCAGTCTGCCCAGAATGCACACTTCCAAGCCAGTTAATAATAATGATAACGCCTGGTGGGGCGTGGTATTAAGGGGAAACCGTTGTTGTACGCGGGGTAGCAGCGGCCTTCTACCTCAACTGGACAAGCTACCATCGCGGTTGACAATGACCTGCAACACTTAGGGCGACCGTAGGGGGAATCGAGCCCCCGACCCTACATCCTCAAAGCGACTTGGTGTACCACTACACCAATTGATTCGCTGGAAGGAGCTAAAAGCCAGTAAAGTTATGTGCACCTTTTTGGCAGCAACATGTCACCCTTTCTGACCAGAATACACCCTTTCAAGCCAGTTAAGTGTAGTACCTGTATTCCGTCTTCATGTAAGGGTTGAGGGATATGGTGTGGCTCCTGCCCACCCTCAGGGGCTAAGTTGTGTGCCGAATTTCCCCCGAGGGTAGCCGCAAACTGTCACTACACCTTGTTGAATCACAGCGAACCAAATCCATTGTCTGTCGGTCCAGCACATGTTCCATCCCCAGGGGTGGTGTAATGCCAATGTTGCCGAGTATAGCCTGGCCATAGATGGGGCTAAGCTTGAAATGATGGGCGAAGTGGCTGGCGAAGAGGCACTTGCCATCATGGAATCTTGAATGGTATGGTGTCAAGGAAGAGAGGGAGAAAGGTCGGTCGTTTGAGTAGGTCATCATCTCAGAGGTCAGTTTTAGGGCCTGCAGGGTGTGGGGGTGTGGGTGGTGAGGTGTGAGTGGTGGAGTGGGGAGTGGGTGGTGGGAGTGGGAGTGGGTGGTGAGGTGGAGGTGGGAGTGAAGACGCTGCTAGTTTGAGCAGTAGTCATCATTTAGAGGTCTGATTTTAGGGCCTGCAGAGGGTGGTGGTTGGTGGGCATGTCAGACTAGGGGTGGGAGTGGGAGTGGGGGTGGGGGGTGGAGGTAGAAATGCCGCCCATTTGAGTAGGACAATATCTTAGAGATCCGTTTTAGGGCCTGCAGGTAGTGGGTCTGTGGGTGGCACTGGTGTGTTCGTTTGAGTGGGTCATTCATCTCAGGAAGTCAGTTGAGGTCTGCAGGGGTGGGTGGGTGGGTGAGATTAGGGGTAGGGTTAGGGGCAGGGGTAGGGGTAGGGGTAAAAAAACAAGGGTCCATTAGCCAAGGCTCTCATTAGCCTTATCACTTACCTCACTGGAAGATACCTTTTAGACCAAGCCAGACCTCATACCTGCCACCTCAGTGAGCACTGTGAGTTGATCCCTAGGGGAGGCAGGACCATTAGTCCAATTGTCGTGGCTATTATCAGTACATGGTATCAAGTTCAAACAGGTATCCGTGTTGATAACCCCGGGACTGAGTCATCCCCCCTCCCCCCGCCCCCCCCCACACACACACCTCCCTCCTCCATACCATCACACCTTCTTCATGGCCGGGTTGTTCACTAGCGCCTCCATGGCATCAGGGTCAAAAAATAAACTTTGCTGGTGGCCTTTTTGTTACTGGTTCATTCCCCTTCCACCCACTACCACAACACATCCCCACCCCCACCCACCCCCCACCCCTCCTCCCTCCACAATATCACACCTTCTTCATGGCGGGTTGTTCAGAAGCGCCTCCATGGCATCAGGGTCAAACATAAAACCTTGCTGGTAGCCCTTGGTACTGGGTCATCCCCCCTTCACCTACCCCCTCCCCCTCCCCCTCCCTCCCCCCTCCACACCATCACACCTTCATGGCCGGGTTGTTCACAAGCGCCTCCATGGTATGAGGGTCAAACATAAACCTTGCTGGTAACCGGTACTGGGTCATCCACCCCCCCCCCCCCCCCCCCCCCCCCTCCCCCTCCCCCTCCCCTCCCCTCCACACCATCACACCTTCATGCCGGGTTGTTCACATGCGCCTCCATGGTATGAGGGTCAAAACATGAAACCTTGCTGGTAACCTTGGTTCTGGGTCATCCGCCCCCCCCCCCCCCCCCCCCCCCCCCCCCCCCCCCCCCCTCCCCCTCCCCCTCTCCACCATCACACCTTCTTCATGGCCGGGTTGTTCGCAAGCGCCTCCATGGTATCAGGGTCAAACATGAATGTTGCTGGTGGCCTCAGTACTGGGTCATCCCCCTCCCCCCCTTCCCCCCCTCCCCCGTCCACACCATCACACCTTCTTCATGGCCGGGTTGCTCACTAGCCCCTCCATGGCATCAGGGTCAAACAGAAAACCTAGCTGGTAGCCTTGGTGCTGGGTCATTCCCCCTCCACCCACTACCACACACACACATCCCAACCCCCTCCCTCTCCCCCTCCACACCATCACACCTTCTTCATGGCCGGGTTGTTCACTAGCGGCTCCATGGTATCAGGGTCAAACAGGACACCTTGCTGGTAGCCTTTGTACTGCGTTTGTGGTGCGAGCATGCTAACCAACAGGTCTTCAGACATTTCCAAAGGGTAGCAGTGTGCATAGTCAGGCTCTCCATCTCCATCAAAATCAGTTCCGTTGAACCTGCGGGAATAAATAAAGTAAATAAATAGTATGCCTTATTATGGGGCTGAGTTTGGGGTGCAAGCATGCTAACCGACAGGTCTTCAGACATTTCCAAAGGGTGGCAGATTGCATAGTCAGGCTCCCCATCCCCATCAAAATCAGTTCCGTTGAACCTGCGGGAATAAATAAAGTCAATAAATAGCATGCCTTATTACGGTACTGCGTTTGGGGTGCAAGCATGCTAGCAAGCAGGTCGCCAGACATTTCCAAAGGGTGGCAGATTGCATAGTCAGGCTCCCCATCCCCATCAAAATCAGTTACATTGAACCTGCGGGAATAAATAAGGTAAATAAAGAGTATGCCCTATTATGGTACTGCGTTTGGTGAGCAAGCATGCTAACCAACAGGTCGCCAGACATTTCCAAAGGGTGGCAGTTTGCATAGTCAGGCTCCCCATCCCCATCAATATCAGTTCCGTTGAACCTGCGAAAAAAGAAAAAAGAAAAAGTAAATACACAGTGTGCCTTATTACGAGGCTTGAGGTTGATGGGTGCAATGGGGGATTGGCAAATCATATGATACTGACCAAAGGCCAGTATGATATCGTATGAGATCGTATGCAAATGGTAACTTTAGCCTAGTCAGACTGCTGGCATAATGTGATATCGAATGATATCAGATGCCATCATATTGCCGTTCCCTACTTATTACGAGGCCTGAGGTTGATGGATGCAGCCCGGTTGCTTGCACTGGGGCCAACCACCAATAGCAAACACTGTTTTATTGTTGGGATATGTGTAGCAGTTTTACCCAGCTCCATTAGCCTTTTTGTTGTTGGGATACGTGTAGCAGCTTCCACCCAGCTCCAGTTTTGTTGTTGGAATACGTGTAGAAGCTTCCACCCAGCTCCATTAGCCGTTTTATTGTTGGGATAAGTGTTGCAGCTTCCACCCAGCTCCATTAGCCAGCGACAGAATCAAGCCCACAGATTACCACTGCATTAAAAAGCCAGTCATGCCGCTCTCAGACGCTCTAGCTAGCTTCAGGGTTGAACCAAGGGTGAGAGAAAGAAGCTGTCTAGAAGCTGCTACATGCAGCTTAATCACTTACAAGTGGAATGCGCAGTACAAATGCAGGTCAAAAGCAGTACAGCCAATGAAGGACTCCAGGTATCTAAAAGAGACACAGTACAAATGCAGGTCAAAAGCAGTACAGCCAATCAAGGACTCCAGGTATCTAAAAGAGACACAGTACAAATGCAGGCCAAAAGCAGAACAGCCAATCAAGGACTCCAGGTATCTCAAAGAGACATACCAGGCGACATAAAAAGTACTAAAAGCGCGCAAAAAAAACAGTTGCACGAAACGCGCAGTTTTTTTAAGGCACTTGCGCTTTTGAGGCTGCAAAAAAATGGCAGCTGCACAAAAGAGGCTGACTAAATGTAGTACCCTGCTCCAGGGATCTCAAAGAGACATACCAGGCAACATCAATTTTCATAGGCAGATTTGGCTACGCCTTAAATGATTTGGCTACGCCTTTAATGGTTTGGCTACGCCTTTCCTAGCTAGACTGTAACAACGCACAAGTAGGCACAACAGTTGTCTGCTGCCATTGGGGTACCGGCTCATGCAGCAGACAACAGCCTTACCACCTGGGTGGGTGCAGGTGGATGTGGTCGGGATGGATGGGTGTGAATGTGGTCGGGGCAGATTTGGCTACGCCTTTAAGTTCTTAAGCAGCTGCTTCTCTGTCACACGCGATTGCGTGTTTACCTACGTAACACTAAAAGCAGGGGAAATACCCTGTACACACACACACACACACCAAGAGCGGACTTCGACCAGACCTGAGCCCAGGTAGCCCAGATCTGGCTGAGTCGACCCGCCGTAGCCGTGGCCAGCTACCTGGGATTACTCGGTTACACATACCAATTAATTAATTAAGTAATTAATTAGCTGACGCTGGTAATAACACGAGACTGTTATATGGCACTTGTCTTAACACAAGACATAACAATGCAGTGCCGTAGCATAACTCCTCTCGCCAGCGCATGCCCAGGTAGCCCAGATCTGGCAGAGTCGACCCGCCGTAGCCATGGCCAGCTACCCACAGCTACCTAGGGTTTCTCGGTTACACATACCAATTAATTAATTAAGTAATTAATTAGCTGACGCTTGTGATAACACGAGACTGTTATCAGGCACTTGTGATAACACGAGACATAACAATGCAGTGCCGTAGCATAACTCCTTTCGCCAGCACATGCAAAACCATAGTTACGATCATACCCTAAAGGGCAGAAGAGTTGATAAATCGATTGAGACGACCGATTCTCTCTCATTCAACTATCAAACTCTTGTCCAGGTGCGTCTACTTGCTACCCCTTGCAGTAAGTGTTGGCCTTGTCGTGACACCAACCCGTCACAACAATCCAATACGACTGGCACGCATCATGAATAATCATGTTAGGCTCTTGCACCGCTTGACCCCTGTTGTGCATTGCAATCCCACCTTGCCGACCGTTTCCGGCAAGCTATGTATGTTCACTTAGAAACCGCAGTTTTATCTTCTATTGTTCCTAGAACAAATTGTAACTCATTCAACTATCAAACTCTTGTCCAGAACAACCTCGGGTAATCAACCCTCTACGTCTTCCAAGTCTCTACCGCTACCGGCCCACGGAAACCTCCGTTGCAAGCTCCAATCCCCGGTATCCCGACTTAGGTATACAGGACCCCACACCTTTGGTACCCCCTGCCAGGGCCTTAGATTTTTTTTCTGGACAGACACAAAGCTACCCAAGGGACATACCCTAGGGACGCTTTCTCACACTTTGAGCCAGCAAGCAAAGCGATCACTTTGAGGCAGCGAACCCATAGCCCTTTGCTGCTGATTGGATAAAGTCTGTATACATATAGATTGGACTTAATTAACCCAACCTACTTGCTGTAACCATAGTCTGGAATTAATTATCCCATTCTAACAACGCACATACAGACTCCATAACTATACTGATCAACTATAGATCGGGCACACTTATCCTCCATTGCTCCTCCTACGTTACGAGTCGACGCAACTCACTAGCAGCCCCTAGAGGATTTAAGAAACCCACCCACCTTGCGGTTCCCCCACCCAAGACTCCCACATCAGAAACCACTCTGATCCCTGCTTTGTGATCTCACCAACACCAGCAACCACATTTGCTGTAAAGAGAACCATCACATAACCTAGTCAATTTGAGCCCGCCCTCTCAATTCAGAGACAGTGCCGGTACCGTACTTCTGAACATCGAGACGGATATTACTGACTTGCTGATACCGAAGACTTGCTGATACCGGAGACTTGCTGATACGGACGACTTGCTGATACCGAAGACTTGCTGATACCGACATACCCAAACATTCCAACTCATACCAGCAATTTACATCCATTAACCAAACAAATCACCAATTCAATTGGACCAACTGCTCTATACTAATCAGTTGCCCACCCCTTCCCACCGTGCGTAGGACTACCTGATCTCAAGTTCGTCGGAGGAGACTACCCACCACCTCGCTAGGTACGGGCATCTCCCTCACTCTCTGACCTCAGACCTATCGCTTACGCCATCCGGCACGGCGAAGGGCCGCCCAATTTGAGTTGAATCCTTGTTTCAGATACAAACAACCACACTCTTCCAAAACAACACGCCGTAAGGCTGCCCAATTTTTGGTTAGACTACTGTTACGAGTACGCCATCTGCATCTTTCAAAAAGCACGCCGTTAGGCCGCCTTTTTTTACTTCCACTACTATTCGCAACTACCTACTTAACAAACAACAAAAAGCAACGGCGAAGGGCCGCCCTTTTTTTTTATTGGACCCCTGCTCCACCACACCTTCTTTTAGAACTACACTTCTGAAGAAACCAAGCCAGATACATCTGCGCTGCTCTACCAACATACACATTCCTTCAGGTACACGTCAGGACACAAGCCTTGATAAACACGTGGAATAAACCCACCCCTGAACAACTAACACAACACACAATGCGAGGAACACGAGGACAAGTCAGAGCTGCTGCAGAAGCAGAAGCGCGGTCAGACGCAGCTGATCAAGCACAAGCTCAATCAGACGCCCGACAAGCCCTCAGACATAAGTAACACTTATTCTGAACATTCCATCACAAATCAAATAGCACAACTGCATCTGCATAACCCCATTAACATACTTCCCCCAACCATCCCCCTAACGATCCCCAACTCACCCGTCCCACTAGGGGGCAGCCACCCCTGGTACAAGGGGGAGTCATCGGAGATCGACATCCCCCTTCCTATGGCACTTGCCACCACCTTACCAGCCTCAGCCACAGCAGCTGACCCTATCAGCCCCCAGCCTTCACCTCTCGTCCCCCAGCCTTCCGCTATCAGCCCCCAGCCTTCAAACCCTCGACCCCCAGCCTTCCGCTATCAGCCCCCAGCCTTCAACCCTCGACCCCCAGCTTCTACTATCAGCCCCCAGCCCCCAGCCCAGATCGCGCAGCTACCAGGCAACCTCCAAAAGACAATTCTGTGGAACTCTACCAGCACTAAGGCCTCCATCAGCCCTTCAGCCATCACCCACACCACTCAAGCCCTGGAGCGGGCAGAGTGGAATGCGCCTAGCCCTTGGAAGCTCACAACGGCCATTGCTGAACACCCCGCCTTCTCGTGTTGCCGTCAGTGAGGATGCTGAGGACAATGCATACCCACCATTGTCCCCACTCCAGCGACCGTCTGCCACTCCGTCCCAGCCGCCAGTGCACAGCCCCCTGCAGGAATTTATAACCCCTCGGGAGACCTTCACTGGCGCAACTGCGACACAAGCAGCAGGTCCTCCACACATGACCACGAACACCCTTTTCAGCTCAGAAGAGGAAGTAGAAAGCCCCAGCAAACGACTTGCCCACACTCCCCGACAGCTTCCAGAACCCTCACCAGCCAACCAGCTTCCTGCAAGCCAACCTTCCGGCAACGGGTCAAGCAGCTCCTCCGACAAAAGTGGATCCCACCCCAGCCAGTCACCGCATGGACCAGGGGGTAATCTAGGGGGTGATCCTGCCAGTTCTTCTGACAGTGACGGTGTCCCCGATGATGAGGCAGATTCTGGAGGACCACCTGATCAACCGGGAGGCCAACCCCCCAGCCCACCGGACTCTGACGATGAACCACCCCCACCTCCTGAAGAAGATGAGGGCCCACCTCCACCAGACTTTCAAGGGGATGTGAGCGACGCTGATAGCAATGACAGCGAACGTCACGTCGCACTCATGACGGTGTCGGTTCCGTCCTATCATGGCAACATTCCAACAGAAGGATCACAGCTACACGGCGGCAGCGTATCACATACCAAAGCCTGGCTTCTGATGATGAAGAGCTACATTGTCAACATCAAGAGAGACCTTGCAGTGGAGGAGTTGTGGGAACAGATGATGGTACAGGTCTATGAGAACTCTCAACCATTCGTCTTGTTTACAGACAACAGAGCCGCGTGGGATCCAGGAGTGCAATGCTCTCCAGACACAAGCTCCTTGAATGGAGTCCTCCAAGTCAACGAGCATGGTCAACCCAATCATGAACCCAGCCACTTGGAAGCTGAAGCTCCTTCATTTCTACGACCTGGTCAAAACTGGACTAGCACTCGCACTCAAGGTCACCCCTCTCGATGCCAAAGAGGAGTATGAGAAGTTTGACTGCTACGACAATGCAGGCCTCCTATACCCCATGCCTCGCATCTTGATGTCAGAATTCACAAAGAAGTACGAGGAGTTTGATATCCAGGCTGGACAGCCCCATTACCGGGAGGCCATGGCCAAGGTGGCCAAACTCCTTGATCGCATGGCCCCCACCCTGAAGGAGAACTTTGGCAGCTACAAGGATGTCACCCCCCTCGGTTGCTGGGGCAATAGCCAAGCTCTACAAGCTTGACCAAGACCAGCACACCCTGGAAAGGCTGTCTGGCATTGCCCAAACTGAAGCATCCAAGAGAGACGATATGACAGCACAAGGCATGCTGCTCTGCATCTCCAAACCACCAACACAGAGGCCAACTGTCATGCCACGCCAGACGCCTGCTTTTCCCGTCACCCAAGACCCCAGTGCACCCAAGGGCAAAAACGGTGAACCCAAGTCTTCCACAGTTTGCACTACATGCAACATCACTGGACACGGTTCCGACACTTGCTACCTGAACAACCCGGGGACCCCCAACCCATCCTGGTGCCCGAAGAACCCAGCACGGTACGCCATCTGGCGCACCTCAACAATCCAGCAAGGCTTCGCCCCACCACCAACTTTGGACCAGCTCAAATCTGGAGTGCCTTACTTCCGCTCAGTGCAGGGAGCTGTACAACACAGCCCGCATACACAAATGCGTAACCCCCCTGCACAGCAGTACAGACAGCCACAGACTCCAGTGCAACAGCAATCCTCCCTACCCCCTCAGAACCCCAGGTACAAGGGGAAGAACCCACGACCCTTTCCGGCAGGCAACCCAGGGAACAACAACCAGAGAAGCATGGGAGGAACTGGTGGCGGGTATCAAGGTGGCTACCAAGGCAACAACCAAGGCATCCAGGGTGGATATCAGGCAAGTTACCAGGGAAACAACCAGGGCACTCAAAGCAACTACCAAGGGCAGACAAGAGGCACTAACAACAACAGCATGCCAGCAGCACCAACGACCAGACATCGTCATGCAATTGCAACAACAACAAACACAATCGGCAGATGCAGTTGCAGCAGCAACAGCATAACCAGCAGTTGCATGATACCGTCTTCGCCATTCGTGAGGAACTTCGTTTGCAACCCTCCGGCGGACGACATGCCCCACACCCCATGATCAACACAGCCGCGGGCAACCAGCCACTACAACTAGAGGCTCCACAAGCTGCGCAATCTGATCTACAAGAACCTGACTGGTATAATGCAGCCCTAGTAGTCAGCTTCCGACAAACTCCAGAGGCAGAGACACAAGGCTAGCTCACAGGCAATCTACAAGCCCACATTCAATCCTTCCACTGATGGAACTGGGTCAACAGCTGCCATTCCCCTACCACGCGCTCGAGTATCACAGCACGTCACCCAAGCCCAGCATCGGGCATCACAAAGACCTCCTCATGGATGAGATGACAGTCTTGCGACGGGATCTTGATTTGCTGTTCAGAGAAGTGCAGAACCTGCACGAGTTCAACAGGCCTTGCAGGTCAGGGCAACAGCGGTTGAAACAGCCCAGCGCGCAGCTTGTGTCATGCACAACCCAGTGGACACATTTGTACGCGACTACACTGCCTTCTGGCAGCTGAGCCCTTCTACAGCAACCTTGCTGCAAGGAACAGAGCCCAGCTACGGGTGTACCGTACCTGGCCAACCGGTCCCACCAGACAGGCCTCTCGTTACGTCCGCAACTGGCCTCCCTGCAGTGCGTCAACCTCATGGTCCTCGTCGACGTACCGGCAGTGGTCTCAACTTCATCTCGCAATCTATGGCAGACTCATTAGGATACGATCCTCTCCCCATGCCACCACAAGACGATTGCGTTCAATGACGTCAAAAGCTCCCTCACCAAGGAGATTCAAATGCCCGTCATTTTTTGCAGCGGCACCCCCAACGAGATCAGCATTAGGGCAACTTTTGTCATTGCCCCTGACAAGACCATCTTCGATGCCCTCATCGGTACCCCACTAATGGCCATGCCAGGCATTTCTGCCTTACCTGACATTTCGCAAGAGAAACTCACATTGCGCCCTCTACTCCACTTGTCCGGCGCAGAGCATACTGCCACAAGTCGCGCTTTGACCGTGGACTTGCCATTCAGGCCAGTATCTCGAACCAAGCAGCTCCCTCCATGCTAGGCCGCCGCGCAAAGAACTAGTAGGTATGTCCCAACCTTCACGCTGGGAGGTCACCAGTAGCGAAGACGGTCCAATGACTGTATGGAGCAAGAGGAATACCCCAATCCCTCGGATCCTGGACTTCATTGGCATCTAGGAGAGAGCTCACCGGCTCTTTTGCCCCCTCCCGCAAGCGCCTTGCAGCTCACTTGTCCTTGCACGTCTCTACTGAACGTCATAGTTCTGGAGCGTACATTGAACCAACCAACAGCAGAGACATCATCAATCACATCCAGCACATCAGAGCAAGAGGAAGCCACCTGGATTGGTTCTCCCAGCGCACAACGCTCTTTGACCTCCCATCCGCATCAATGCTCGATGCTCTCAGCCGGCCCCACAGTACGGGATTCGGAACCCTTCAGACATGGGTGTACCGGAACCCCCTGCATGTGCACTACTATGCACATACAAGTGCACATGCAGTCCCGCAACATACCAGCATACTACTTCCAAGATGAGCCTGTCAACGACACATTTGGCAGCGCGCTTCTTCCTCCTCTTCTCCGACGTCCCAGCACGCCCTCATGGACTCCCTGCACATCCCCTTCGCCGCTATTCACAGCCGCGACTGGACTGTAGCAGAAGTCCTCCAACCTTACCTTACAGCTTTGAAGACTTCGGAAGTGCACCGTACCTCCGCCTTGACACACCACTTCGTGGTACAGTCCAGTGCTTCACATGGCCTCACGGACCCTCAAGTAGCCCTGTCCTGGGAACTTCAACCGTTCCTTCAGACTACCCTGAACTACTTGCTGGTCCTCCCGCCAACTGCTACATCCCTTTTCTCCATCCGCTCCTACCCCAAAGATTACAGGAATACTGATCAACCACCGATGTGGGCGCCTGATGAAACCCCTTGCCGGGTCAACTCCTCAACTGCTCTCAACAATGTCATGCAGTACCGCAACATCCTGTCAGCAGCTGTGGAACACATCCTAAGCCACCAACCAAACCATCCTGCGGCAGGAGACAACCCTCGGCATGATCCTCACCCTGCCTTCTGTACAGCTTTGCTCATCTCAGCAGCGGCATTGGTGACAACTTGGGTGCACCTTCACCCCCCAAGGGTACCATGCACTGTCCCTACGAGGTAACATCAGGAGCTCTCCAACAGGCCACAACTTGGATGGCCGCCGTGAGAACCTCCTGACTACACATCACCTCACGCCCACAGATGACCACAACTTGCTCGCTTCCTCAAGCAGATGGAGGCAAGTCATACACAGCCACGGACAAAGCGGTACCTCACGGACATGGCAGCCTCCTATCCAGTCACCTGGGAGAAACTCCCGCTTTGCTTCCCTTGTGGTCAGAGCTGTGCACAACCACACAGTTCTCATGTTCAATCCACTTTCAGAAACAGACACACCAACCCCAGAACATGGCGTCGTACAGAGAACATGTTGCGGCAGGGGATGGACAGGTGCCACCCTTCGAGGGACCACCCACCCCACCCGACGGAGTCCATCATATGGAACAAATCTGGACAGACAGCACCCATCGACCTAATCATGGACATCCTCCGCTTCTTCCCCCACCTCCGTCGTCACACAACACCATTCAGCATGTCCTCCATCCGATTTTCCCACCCCAACTGGTTTCAGCGTTCTACGTGACCCTTCTCATGCATATGGTAACTGCCATGCGCACAGCATGGAAAGCTACAGCTACGAGACAACAGTGACAACACGCTGTACCTTGGAGATGTTAACCTACTCCACAGGTGCATCCAAGACTTGCCAGCTCAGGAACAACTTCTCATCTGTCCTAACCTGGGGAAAGGAACAAGGCCTGCCCATCCGAGTCACTCTCACCCCACGCAGTATGGGGAAAGTGCTCGACCCCAGGAGCATGGAGCACTCCGGGGCATCCCTACACCTTTCACACCCATTGGTCACCCCAAGTGATCCAATCAGACCTCTGACTGATGCTTCTGTGTGCATCTTACCCTCAATCCAAGGCACCTACAGTCTGTACTCAAACCCCTACCCCTACTTGGATAGTTGCTACACCAGCACCCGCCACTACCAACCTGTCCAAGGTTTCGGTTTGCCGCTGGACGCGTACGCAGTCCGTGCAAGGACGGCAACCTGAGCCCTGTGCTCGCCCCTTACACGACCAACAACAGCATACTCTCCTCTTCTCTTTTCCCCTCCAGGATACAGAAGAGCTACAGTGCCACCAAACCCGCTGCATCAACTGGTATGACACATCGGCACCCAGCTTGCATTCTACCTCCATCTTCCTGATCCGCAGGCCACCCATCTACAAACAGTGAGGATGACTTCGAGTGAGACGCTGCAGCCACCTCAGCTCCTCGCTCTCATCGTTGCCCCACCTCACCCTGCTGATGACTTGCTCACAATGGCCAGCACTCCATCTCCTACCTCGTCCACCCCAGCCGGATGACAACTATGAAGAAACCCCAAGACTTTCTTTCACGACGCAGCTGGATGATGTCTACTGGCGACCAGGTCAAGAGTTCCCGGAAGGCCAAGCAGCAGTTTACCAAGCGTCCACTTAAGCTTTCCCAGTGCACTTGGACCCTCCCACTCCAGCTTCACTCCTGCCTGGCCGCCTACAAGGAGGCCTTACAGCTGCCTCAGTCACATGGACCCAACTATCTGCAGGAGGGGGGGATTAACAACAGTATGCCAGATGGAGCAGTCCACACCCAATGCAGATAGAGGGGCCCTACATCCAGACTGTGACCTCTTCATCGGTCATCATCGGGATGGGCACTGAGGCGCAACGCAAAAGAGATGGCAGCCATGCTGAACAGAATGAACCCCAGCAGTAGCGCGGACTATGGAGGGATTTGAGAGAGGCTACAAAGGGATCGTGCCCCCCATGCACATAGAGAAGGACAACGACAAGCAGGCATTCACTAGTCCTACCGCCAAGCCACCTATATAAAAACTTGCTCAGACGAAGTCTGCGCTGAATTGCTCCTGCTTAGGCTTCATAGAGCCAGCTCCTTCAGCTCAGCATGCAGCAAATCCTGTCCGTCGCCTTGAAGAAAGGACCTGATGGCCGGTACACTGCAAACAGAGTGTGCCTACAACTACAAGGCCATCAACCTCCTGACCAAAGACATGCACACAGGTTTCCCAATTGCAGAGGAATTATTCCAAGACCTGGGTGACTCCAAGTGGTTACACGAGTAGACCTGCGCTCGGCTTCTACCAAGTCCACTTGTCTGCCGGCTGCCAAGATTCTCAGCCCTTTTGGTGGGACAAGCAGCTCTACAGGTTTCAAGCGTGTGCCCTTCGGACTGAAACAAGCACCAGCTTACTTCCAGAAGGTCATGGAAACTGAGTTGGCAAACGTGGTCTCCTCAAGTTCAGCAAGGTTTTCATTGATGACATTCTGGTCCACAGCGCCACCTTTACTGATCACATCAAGGACGTGGAAGCAGTACTACAGTGTCTCATCGACATTGGCCTCCGCATACACCCTGACAAGTCCTGCTTCGCACTCGACGCAGTCGATTTCTTAGGCTTCGATGTCAGCAACCATGGTCTCACCCGCAAGCAAGCCAAAGTCCAAGCTATCAAGGACCTGCCCTACCCAAGCAACCTCAAGGACCTCAAGACCATCCTGGGTAAGCTGCGCTACTACGGTTGTTTTTGTGAAAACTTTTTCAGCCATAGCCAGACCCCTCAATGACCTCACCAAGAACGATGTCAAGTGGACTTGGGGACCTGAGCACACAGCAGCCATGAACGCCATTAGGAGGAATATCAGCACACAGGCAAAGGTTTTGCGACGCTTTGACATCAACGCGCGCACCCTCATCCACTGGTGACTGGAGCCAACATGGATTAGGAGCAGTGCTCAGCCAGCTCGGACCTCGGAAGGTAACGAATACCTCGTCGCCTGTGCCAGCCGCAGCCTTAACAAGCATGAAGCAGGGTACAGCAGCTTCCAAAGGAGAAATGCTGGCTGCTTGCTGGGCTTGCAAGATCTCCCGAGTATATGTCTTTGGACTACATTTCACACTGGTTCACTGATCACCAGCCTCTGCTGTTGGATGTTCTCCTCTGCCAACGTCACCGGTGCCATCGCTCGATGGACATGCATGCTGCAGTCATTTGATTTTGACATCATGCACAGACCAGGTGCACAGCATGGCAACGCTGACGCACTGTCTAGGTTTCCCAGCCCCACTGCAGAGGACAATACTGGCGCTCGCATTGACCTGGACAGCAAAACCTATACGCGGCATTTCCAACAGTGCCACCACCCTTATGTGCCCTAGACTTGACACTAGGGCACATCGTGGACTACGTCCTTGACGTCAGATCTGTCTTATCCATCGCCAACAACACCCTTTGCCTGCCGCCGTCACATACATGGCCCAGAATGGCATCACTCTATACGAGATGTGCGGGGGAATGTGTGCAGGATTGGAAGCAGCACTGCCGCAATGGCATCCAAGTTAACAGGTATATCTACAGCGACAATTGCGCCCGCTGCTCAGACAGTCGCCCGCTATAGGACACAAGCTTTGACAACCTCTACCCCCATCTGCTCAAGTCATACGCCTGCGACCATGCCTTCACGACGCTGCCCCAGGATGTGACCAAGATCACACCAAGAACAGCTCATGACCGCAGCTGTGAAACGACCAATCACAGTGGCTCATCATAGCCGGTCCAGAGTGCCGAGACTTCAGCCCGCAGGAGGCAACAGAGGACTCAAGGACCCCGGGCCGCCGTCCTGCAGGCTAGTACCACCGTCATAGGGTACATTCCAGCAGCTACAGCATCCTCGGCAACCCCTCTAACATCGTGGAGAACTGCAGCAATGCAGCACAACTTCCGATCACAACTATTGCTACCAAGACTTCAACGCAGTCAACAGAACTCTTGGCCTCCCTATCTGCGTGGATGCTGCAACATTCGACTCAGGAGCGCACAGACTCCGCAACAAGTGGCAGAACTTGGTTGAACCCCCTTGATCTCCAGCTCCAGCTCAACAAGACCCGTCGGACTGCCACATTTCAGCCAACGCCTTCTTGGATCCAGCGACGAGCACTTACAAGGGTCTACAGATCAGACACAGCCCCTTTTGCTTAGCTAAACAAGATCGGACAAGAGCGCAACGTTTACTGCCTACTCTAGTAGCGTACCCTCTGTCTCAAGCCTTCAGACCTGACAAGCCAGGCAGCATCTACTCTCTCCAGGGCGGCGCATGTCTGAACCAAACCCTTCTGAGAGAGAACGCATGCTCGGATACTACACAGGCAGCAACAGCAGCACTAGGTCTCACTCAAAAACCAGAGGCATATCCTCACAGGCAACAGCATGGATCAGCGAGCCTTGGTAGCAATCATCAGAAAGACCTTGGAAATGGCAAATCCCTACACGTCTGACATCTATGCTAGAATTTTTCAGCCACCCCCCAAGACCTGAGTTGCTTACCTTCTCCCAGCCCCTGCTCTTCTTCTGACAACTTCTCCCAGCTATCCCAAGCAATTCTGGCGGTCGCAATATCAGACCACCTACGCCTCCGACACGCCAGTTTCTATGGCACTGAGCTTGCTTGCCTGCTGGCAGTCAAACCAAGGAGCAAGGCGTCAAGCCACACATCTGGCCATCAAAAGCCACCTGCACCAGCCAACAGCCAACAGCCACCAGCCACTCAGCCACAGCCCCCACCCAACAGCCAACAGCCCAACAGCCACCGACCCGCATGCCGTTGCAACACTCCCTCATTTGGGCCTCTTCTATCCATCTTCAGCCTCCAAGTCCTTCCACTGCCCCAGGCAGAAACAGTTGGGATACTGACGCTGCGCCTTGCTGCAATGTCCAAGGACAACTGGGACGGTCTAGCATCCACTCTGATCAGTTTTGTCTTAGAGTACTTGAGGCGAGGAGTCCTCGGATCCAACTGGACGACATCTCGTACTAGGCCGGGTACTGGCAAGGTCAAAAAGTACAGCTCGGCGCATCTCCAAACTGGAGAAGAGAGGAATCATACGCATACCTGGTCAACGGCAATTGAAAGAAACGCATCGTCCCAGCCCCCAGCCAAGGCATACCTCAATTCAGAGGGCCCCACGAAGACCCCAGCGGACACTTTGGGGCACGCAGAACAGCTTACTTAGTGGTCAGCTCTTTCTGGTGGCACGGGTGGTCAAACAAGTCAAAGCTCTGGTCAAGACATGCAAGATCTGTGACCAAGCCATGGCCTACTTCAACCGCAGCCACAGCCACATTAGCAATTCACCCGATTCATCGGCCTCTTTCTTCGCTTGGGAATTGATTTGTCTGGTCCCTACAACATAGACAGCCAGGGGCAACCCCTATGCTCATAGCACGCCGTGGGAGTATTTCAGCGCCGCACTCGGTAGTGGTCCCCATCCAGCCAAGGAGG